>JADRCD010147627.1:0-12575 GCA_019843815.1 Montemys delectorum | reverse complement strand
TCTCTCTCTCTCTCTCTCTCTCTCTCTCTCTCTCTCTCTCTCTCTCTGACTTAAACAAACCAAAATACATTTCAGGTTTTCCAAATCATACTTACTGTTGTAACTTTCAGAGTCTTGTCAAAACCTCAGGATAATTTGGGCCTTAAGGATTTCTGTCCAACAGTGATGACATGAAGATGTCTCTCTAACCAGCAACAACTCTAGCTTTAGATCAGAACTTTCTACTTTCTGGAGTTTTCAAGATTAACAGGTTCTTTTGCTCTGGGACAGAGAAAGACAATGCAGGAGGAACCAACAGAGAGAATCTCTCTGAGAAAGTGGCTCCAGAGTTGTCTTGAGAGATGCCATGCATAATAGAGATTAGCAGGACTGGCTTCTAGTCTGAACTCAGTGAGTGAGCTCATGGAAGTTGTAAGTTGAATATCTATTAACTGGCCCTCAATATGATCCTTTCCTATTGTAGGATGAGAAGTGGAGTGTATGGCTTTTAATAAGTGATGCTGGGATGTACGAATGATTGCATTTTGAAACAGCCTATCTAGTATCTTATTTCATCACGAAACAGCTAAAGAGGGACTATTAACATGAATAAATTAGAAATTGAGCCATAGAAAAAGAATCATGTAGCATCTACATATAAAGCCAGTGGAGGGGCTGCAACAAGGAAGGGGAAACCACTGTAATGAAATGCAGAAGTCCGGAGGAAAATTCTTGCCTATGGAAAGCAACCTGGTGGCTTTGTAGCTAGACCAGTGTGCTGCTGGTGACCTGGGGGATGCCTGTATCTCTGGCAATCTAATTCCTATAAATATAGTTTTCACTGGCCAAAAGGAAAGACAGATGACTTTTTCCGATATCTCCAAGGAACGAAATTATGTATCAAAAGGTACCCTAATTATCAATTTGTAGAAAATGCAGAGTACAGAGTACATGTTGGTCATTAATTTGAGAACTCAAGTGTCAAAATTAAACTAAGAGAGCTCCACATAGGACAAAATGCAGCAATTGCTTAGCGCACACATTCTGAGATTTAAAAAAAGAATCAAGAGGAAATTCTATAGATTCAAATAAGCCTTAGAAAGAGTTGTGGAATCTGAAGATCGTGATGCTTGACTTGCGATGCTAAAATATCCCTGGGGAGTGACATTATATTTCTATACTGAAGTGTATGGGCAGTAGATATGTACTGAGGAGGAATTATTGTGGCATATTTGCGTCATAATGACACTGTGACCATTAAAACATCATCCTTTTTAGAAATGCCCCATTGAGAACAAAATATCCATGGAAGGAGTTGCAGAGACTAACTATGGAGCAGAGACTGAAGGAAGGGCACTCCAGTCTGATATAGCTGTCTCCTGAGAGACTCTGACAGTACCTGACTAATACAGAAGTAGAGGCTCATAGCCATCCATTGAACTGAGTACAGGGTCCCCAATGAAGGAGTTAGAGAAAGGACCCAAGGAGTGGAAGGGCTTGCAGCCCCTTAGGATGAACAACAATATGAACTAACTAGTACCCTCAGACCTCCCAGGGACTAAACCACCAACCAAAGAGTACACATGGTGGAACTAATTGCTCCAGCAGCATGTGTATAGTAGAGGATGGCCAAGTCGGTCATCAATGGGAGGAGAGCCCCTGTGAAGGTTCTGTGCCCCAGTGTAGGGGAATGTCAGGGCCAGTAAGTGGGAGAGGGTGGGGTGTCGAGCAGGGGGAGCGGGGAGGGAACAAAGATTTGTTCTTGTTGTTTTGTGTTTTTTTTTTTTTTTTTGGAGGGGAAACTGGGAAAAGAGAAATCATATGACATGTAAATAAAGAAAATATCTAATAAAAAATAAATGGGAGTAAAAAAAAGAAGTGCTCCATTGAGATGCAGATAAACTAATCAAATCATGGTGCTTGTTTTAGAATGATGGAGGAAGAGGACCTGAGTAGAGCTACAATTGTTCTTAATGGACACTATTATGTTTTTATTTATTTGTTCTGTCTGCATGATTGTCTGTGTACACACAGACATGCCCTGGATTGCCACAGTATTTGTGCAGAGGTCAGAGGACAACTTGGGCACGTCCGTTCTGTTCTTTCCTTCTATCACATAGGTCCCTGTGATGAGCTTGGGTCTTCAAACTTAGCAGCAGAAGCACTTTTACCTGCTAAGCCATCTCACAGGCCTTAGGGGAGTGGTATGATCACAAACCCAGCAAACACATTGGCATGACTCTATGATTATGGAAGCTGCGTGTCGACATCTGGAGGTTCACTGTGGCATTCTTGTCTACTTTTGAATATATTTAGAGTTCTTATTTTATATTGCAAAGAGAACAAAATGTAGTTGACAGCAATAAAATAATCTTTAAGAAGTTAAAAGATTGGTTTGGGACCATGATGATTTCAAGTCCTCTAACTTGTAACCCAGAGATTCCAAACCAGCAAGATTCGCAGAGGAGAGGACCGCTGCTATCTGAGTGCCCTGGGAAGGAAGGCACCTTGCCTTGCTCCAGACGGATTTTTAATAAGGCTCTCTAAACCACTGTGAAGAAAACACCACGTCCAAGAAAAGACAACGATTCTGTATTTTTTTTACCCTGATAATTTGTGGTAGGTTTCTTTATTTTTTGAATATAAAGTGACAGAAATAATTTGCCATTAGAAAAGAGAAAGGATCTTTGACTATGTACAGCTTTTATACATCACAAAGGTTTTTCTTGTTTTTATGTTGTCTTTTTTTTTTTTTAATTCATTTTAATTTTGTTCCTGCATCATTTGAACAAGTCCAAACTGGAAATCTATACAGCTCACAAAAAAGCCCTCCACCCAAGAGACCCCCCCACCCCCACCCTACCCCAATGAGAAACAAGATAAAACAAAAGAATGAAATCAACTTATTTCGATTGTTAAAGGTAAGTCATTTGCTTATATATATACTTGTATTTTTTTTTCAAGTTCAAACACCAAAATCCAAGAGAGAAAGAAAAAAAATAAAAGACCCAGTCATCCGCCCCTCCCCCCACTCCAGAATCTCAATTGATCCCTGCATGTCCAAAATAAGAAATCGATATTTACAGAAAACAAAAACAAAAAACCAAAACAAACAAACCTAAAAGAACTTGGAAGTGAATGGGCTGGGGGATCTGAGAGTCAAGGAAGGCTGGCCCAGGGGAGGAATGTGGGATCTGGCCTCACAGAGTCCAGGCGAGCCTGAGAGCTTCCTGTACAGGGGAACACCACACCCGGGAAGCTACGACCATTACCCCTCCCCAGGAAAGACTCTGGGAGGGCTGTGGTTCTGACACGGCAGCCCAAGCCACTGTGGGTGTGTTCTGTGTTTCCACCATCAGCCCTTCACACTCCTCCTCAAACTCACACACACACCCACAGGCACACACGCACATGCTTCGGCCATTGTGGCTAAGTGTACTTATGACATCGTTAGAGCACTGGAAGGAAAAGAGATATTTCCCTACAGTAAGAGTTCATTGTCCTATCCTGTGTCTCTGGTCCCGTGCTAACATGTCAGCTAGCTCCCACGATGTGTTTCCACAAATGCAAGTGCTAAGTCTAAGGTATGAATTCGGGGGTGGGGGTGCGGGTGGGAGGGTGGTCACTGGGTCACAAAGCTCCCACTTAAAATTCCTTCTCCTTTGTTCAACCTCTCCCCTGACTTGACACAGATTCGTAACCCTTCAAGCCCAATTACATTGGTGCTACAGCCTAAAGCAAGGGAAATCTCAGCAGATGGAAGCCAGGCTGTGCTCAGTTTACCTTTGAAAGGCTGGATTCCTGCTGGGCAGGAAGTAAAGCAGAGGAGACACATCCCCCTGTAGCTCTTGCTTCCCTATTCTTTGCTAAGGGAGTTCTAGCCAGCATTGGTGCATAAAGCATGGGATAAGCCCTTGAGGGGGCTGTAATACTATTTCAACCCAGAACTGAAGACAAGCATTAGATGAGTCCTGGTGAACACCATCTTGGAGAGGACCATCCGGAAGGAGAAGACTGAGCTGAAGTATGTGTATTTCCTGGTGAACACTGATGCTGAACCAGCCACTGCCCTTAGGATATCCCCTGTCCCCTGTTCAAGATTCTGTTGGGTCAGGAGAACTAGAAATGCCCACTGTCTCTTCAAATTATGATCTCCTAAAGGCCCATAAAATGAAATAAGACCAGTCTGTCATTGGTGTCAGACTTAAGTGGAATGATGTGGAGAAGGCAGGATCGAGTTTATGTTCGCTAAATCTCCAGATGCTACAAAGTGGGTTCCTAACCCCACCCTCTGCCATCTCCTTTGGTCAAACTTACTTTTTTTTTTCAGTATTATCTTCAAAGTACTTCTCCCCCTCACCACCCCCACCCATGCAGCCTCACTCAAAACTCATCCCTAGTCCGCCATCCTAATCATCCAAAATGTCCTCCCTCCAAAGCTTTTAAACATGTCCAATCATTCCCTAATGCTCCTGGCCTATTGTTCTCTGTCACAAAAGAAAACACGGAATAAAAATGATCAGTCAGGGGAAACCTTCATTTGCTAGGGTTGGGCAGAAGCAAAACTGTTCGCTATTCTCTGAGATTTCTTTTAAAAGATGAACAAAGACTAAGATAAGTAAGAACAAAGAATTCTGATTTCTACCCCTCCCCCCTCCAAAGAGAGCAACTTTAGCTGGAAGCTTTTAAAGGGGAAAGGGGAAGGTTGAGAGTAGAGTGTGGTCTTTCTGGAAGTGAAGTCACTGTGCAGTTTGCATTCGGGCTCACATCTAAAGACATCTATGACAACAGGCACAGCCAAATCAGGAGTGGATATTGATGCATGGAATTTACTCCGGAGGCAGGTGGATTGAACTTTGTCTCCAGTCAAATGAATAAGCAAAAGTAGAATGTTGTGGTAGAAATTTAGAGGCAATTAAAAAGCAGGTGTGGGGTGTGGAGGTGCTGATGAACCATTACACAGTGCCACACGCTGCTGGCGAGGCCGTGTCTAGCATGGGCAGCTCTGCCACTTCAGTCTGATAAAGACGATTAGTACCAACTTTAGCTGCCCATAAAGCTTGGCTCAGGAGAGTCACTGTGAGGAGCCCACTCTAAATCATCCATGGGTGAGCATGTCCATCTCCTAGTTCGGCCCATCTTCCATCTCTCCTAGCTCCCATTCCTTCCTGTTATTCTGGACCCTTCCACTGCCACATATGCCCTGATGATTTCTGCCACCATCTTGGCTCTTCCTTGAGACTCTAGCAGTCTCATTGAGTAGTGTGCTCTCCTGACCCACATCTGTCATGGCACCAGACAGAGGTGGCTCGCTTGCTCCTTGCTGCCATTCTCAGACCATTCCAGCTCTCTCCCTTAAAACAACACAGTGACCAAATCTAGAGTCAAGTGCATCAGGCTATCCTGGCTGTTCTCCTCTGCCTGGTGTGTTCCTTGAAACCATCCTAAATAGCCCCTTAGCTGATGAGCTCCCTTTGTATGTCACTGAAGAATCATCAATCAAAACAGACATAACCTCAAATCTATCTACCTACTTGTATCTGTGACCGATACTAGTCTTTCCATTATAAACTTCCTGTAGGCACCTATATCAAGCCTTCTGTTTGTACATTAGGTCCCATTCCCTTAAACTCATCATAGATATTACCCCTGTCAGTACCTTCTCTTTCTAGGAACTATCAATTTCTTGTCTCTATGGATCATTCTGGTCATCACAAAAATGGGCTAGTCAAAAAATACCTCCCTGGGGACCTCAACTTCAAACTTGAATAGCCCGTGGCCTAATCTGCTTTCCACCCGGATGTTTGCTGAGCATCTTAAAGTTACCATAACATATGAAAGATTTCCTCTCAGTGACACATGAACCTCAAGAGACACAAACTCTGTTGTGCTCACGCCCAGCACCTAGACCATCCTGGCATAGGGTTTTCAATTCAGTAAGCAACCTTACAAGGGTAAATACGCCCTAGAACTGCAAACAAATGTTTTCCAACTACAGTTTCAAAGAATAGTAAAGTAAAACAAATGACCACTAAGGCTCCTCTTCCAAGAAAATAAATAAAAATAAAACCCTGGGTCTCTGTTACTTATGCGAACATTGATGTGACAAACATGGAACTCATTTGGAATCTAAGAATTGACGCTGAGTTTATTATTATTTTTAATAATTAAAAATTACCCTCTTTCTCATTAATTCGTTGGTCTCCATCTCTAGCTTTTCCTCTGCTTGTCCCATGTTGCCTACTCCCCAAACACCTTCAGCTCTTGTAGAATGAGCAGCAGGCAGAACACTCAAGAGCATTACTTGATACTTTTAACAAAGTTAGTTCAGAAACACATGATCTATTTCTCTTCAGCGAGGTCTTACAGCTTAAGAGATCAGGTTTCAGTCAATGAATCCCATGTGAATATGCGTAAGAACCAGGATTAAGGCAATCTGTAAAATGCCTGTTTGTAATTGAATCTACCAATTTCCGTTCTGGCATAAACAGTAATCAGATTGTAGAACTTGGTGTTTTCACTGGGATGGGAAGATGTAATTTTATTTAAAAGATTTTCTCTCTCGAAGGTGACCTAAGTCTAGGACGGCAAGCCATGCTGACATGGAACAAGATGAAGAAATAAAAAACCGTGAACTAACTCTGCTCTCTTGATATATTCGCCTCTCCTCTGTGCCCTTTGGCTTCTCAAATAGAGTAATTGCAATTACAACGATCATGTGACTTTTTTTCTTCGGAATATTCTAGACTGGAGAGTGGAGATGGTTAGTGAGCAGCGGTCCTGAGGTCTATAGGTGAGCTCTTGCAGACTCAGGGTGTATTGCTTATCAGCGCCTTTATGTGAGAAAGTCTGCGATTGTTTCTAACATGGGTCCACCTTCATGTCTGAGGGGTCGGCAGCAGCAGGCTTCTCCTTCCCATAGAGTTCATGAGGGGTTGGGGGTGGGTGCAGACAAGATTTTTTAGTGGGGATAACCAGAGTGTCTTGCTGTGGATACTACCCTCTTTTATCTTCCAAACAATTCAATCCTCTTTACCTCCCTTCTTTTCCTTCTGGAATTTTTCTCAGCTTGGTGAAGAACATTATTTCAAAACCACGCTCTGTTCTACTTGTCACTGAATTTATTTCTCATCTATTTTTTCTCCCATTTTAATATATTATAAACAATTCGTAACTGACATGTAACAGCTCATTGGCAAAGGATTTAGAAGCATTGGTTTCCTCTATACTTAGCGCAGAGCTGAAGAGAGTGCAACATCATCAGTGTGCTCAAACGTAAACAAACACTCTCCATGCATGGATCTGGGGCCTTGAAATGACAGGAAACTTTCACTGAGGGAAAGGAAGGCTAGAGCACGAGATTAATGCCTCCATGAGTACAGAAATCATCTTGACCAAAGCCCATGTGCACCTGCTCAGTGTCTGCTTAATATTCAGGAGCACAGCTCTCTCCTTTACAAGTCCTCAGGCTCCCACTTGATGGCACTCACTTTCCGGGCACTCGACCTTGAGTTGAAGCATTTGAGGACAAGGCCTTGTTTGCCTTCTTTCTTACTATTTCCTTTCAACTTCTTTCCAAATTAAAGAGTAACGAGAAAGCCAATGAGAACTTATTCTTAATCATTTTCTGAGCAGTCTGTCTAAATAAGAACTCAGTTAAAGGAGCACATTCTTCGCTAACAGGAAAACAATGTAGAGGAAGAGACCCACATCCAGAAGTGGGATCAGGGGATATGGCAAGAGGCAGGGAGGTAAAGAAGGATTTCTGTGGAAAGAACTGGAAAAGCTATTGTCAACTACAAAACACACTTTTCAGTGTCTATAAAATAAGTATTGGGGGGTCAATTTTGTAACATAGCTGTCATTTATGCTGTAATAATGGCTAAGGGAACAGTCTTCAGAGGAGGGATGGATTACAGACAGACAAAATTAGATTCCCCAGAGATGACTGGGATTTGGTAAAGCACTCTGATTTTACTCAGTTTTTTTGTATAATTATTTATTTTACATCTATTGAGTGCTGTATCTGCATATATGCCTGCATGCCAGATGAGGGCATTAAATCCCTATCATAGATGGTTGTGAGCCATCATGAAGTTGCTGGGAATTGAACTCAGGACCTCTGGAAGAGGAGCTGGTGATCTTAACCACTGAGCTATTTCTCCAGCCCCTGGTTTTACTACTTCTTAGTAAATTTCTGTATGGTATTTTGCTAGTATGGTGTTTGATTGGTGATGACTGTGCAGATTTCTTAATCATGTGGCAGATAATATGGGAAAAGAAACAAAGCTAGGCAGAAGGCGTCCCAGCTGCCTGAGGATGTTTGGCTTTTGGTTTTGGTCTGATTTTTCTCTCTGGGAAGAAGCACATTTGGCATCCCAGGGAGTGAGCAGAAGATGCAGAGAATAGTGATACTCCATCTTGTTTCATTGAAATAAAGATGCCGCACATCTACAAAGCCTTTCTGACTTAGATTACGAGTTACCAGGCATGCACATTTCCACAGGAGGACTCTCTTCTTTGGGTTGAAACACATTGCCCATTTCTAACCTCCATTCAGGTATCTAGCTTCATCCAGCAGGCCTTAAAACCAAACAGAAGTGGCAGATGACAAGAGGCCAGGGAAGGTCATAAGTTACCCTAGGGCTCAATGACCAGTGGGTAAGCTGGGCTTGGGAAAAAAAAAATCAATCTGCAATATGAGAGGAATTACATTCTGTCCTCAAGGTCAGTGACGAGGAGTTTAATTCATGTGCACACTGCTGCTGAGGAGAGAGTCCTAGGCTCTGAAACTGACTTTTACCTATTTCTATCTTTGCACAGGAAAAATCTGTGCCAGCTATAATTCCCTCAAAGTATGAAGCTATTGTGATTCCATTTATACTTTCAGTTTGGCTGCTTTGGCCTTGGTTAGATAGGGGTTCTCCTTCTAAGACTTCTTCCGTAATGCTCTTCTGATCTGTACTGTGGGCAGCTGGGCTTGAGGGTTGCCTTTTTCATTCCCACTTTAATATTTGATATTAAGCACAAGGGCTTTGTGGTTTCAATTAAGTAATTCTCCATGCATGCCCCTAGGGTCCTCTGAATCCTCTCTCCATTCTATCCCACAATGAATATGAGAATAGCACCGGAGAGGGGATGGTCACCTCAGGGGAATCAAATGCTCCAACACTGGTCAGAGCTTGGCTCTGTCATCTGTAAGGAGCATCACCACATAGGTAATGCAACTCATAGGAATGACAAAGCCATTGTGGCATCACGGTAGACTAAATGGGCTGCCCCTTTTCTTAGTTTGTTGTGCATGCCAACATGATCTTATTCCAGGAAGCAGGAGGCATACAAGTGGGAGAGAAGCTCTATTTGTCACCAACTTGATTCTAAACTTTCAATTTGAGGAACATTCATGTGCTGATCTTACTTCCTCTTCCCATGCATGGGAATGAGTAGCAAGAGAAGGTAGCTGTGGGAGACCTTTAGTTATGATTGGTAAACAATTTACCATTATAGTCTTGGGGTGAAATCAAAGTCTTACAATGATTTGTTGCATACATTACTGCTCCCCCTCCTTCAGGATTTAGGCAGCCAATCATTATTTCTTATGGCTCTGGAGGACAGCAGGTCTTTTGTCAGAAGTTCCTTACATATGTGAATTGTACTATACTTCTTGTACATAATGTTTCCAGAACCAACTTGTGCCTTAATATTAGTAGCATTATGCTTGAACATAGCTAAATTAGATACAATTACTCAGGGAAAGAATGCAAATGATTCTCTTTTGAAGTTGCCATCTCTGTGAGCTAGCCCAAACTATTGACACCTTCAGCATTTCATTACCACCTCACACATACTCTTAATAGTTCTCTTCCTAGGCTATTAATCTGGGAGGTTTGGGCTGATCACATTCCATATGAAAATTTTGAATAATAAAAGTTATTCCCCATGTCTGACCTCACAAGATTCAAACATCTTGATTTGCTCTTCAAATTTCCTTCATTACAGACATTTTTCTAGGTCTATTTTGCAGATTCTTGCTTTGTTCCAGTATTTGACTGGTTTCTGTAGACTAATGGATTATGGGAAGTGGGTAGGGTGGGAATCTGGGAAGATGGATTTTGTGCAAAAGATCTGGTTAAAATAGCTGCCTGGGTTTCATGACTACCCTCTGCTGTTTGGTATTAAGAACTTGGAGTACGGGAGTTTTACATGTTGCACGACTTTCTGAGACAGCCTGGGGTACAAAGTCCAGACAATGCATTATACAAGCTTTGACTTACCAATGCATTTGTACTTCAGCATGTTCATCTGTACAACTAAACTTCATCCCATTTCCATGTCCAAGGACAGCTGGAGAAATAGTGATGGTAAATTATCCCATATCCACATACTGATTAGCTTGGTTTACTTAAAACATAAACCAAATACGATGATCCAGGTGAGTTGCTGGTGATTCCACAGGCACTCTCCTTCTCCAAAAAGGCAATTGGCATCATGCTGGAAAGTGCCAGTGCTCTGCACTTTCTTTGTGGCATTAGCTAAGAATGCAGAAGGGCCGGCCTTTCACATGTCTTAGTGATTAATTTCTTTGCTATTTACCAAGAATGAATTCAAATAACTCAATAACTGAAGTCGCTGGCCTAGTCATTTAAAATGCCCAAGAGTCTCAAGGACTGTGATAAAATGATTATTTCCTCTGGTCCAAGATGCCTTGTTATGGACATCTTGGTCATGAAAAGACAAATTAAGGTGTTAATAGAACTATACTGGTGAGGCTCTTGTTTAGGACCATTAAATATCATGTATACATTAATGTTCTGTACATATCTTAGCATCTTATCCTAATTGTGTGTACGGGGTGGTGGTGGTGGTGGTGGTGAGATACACAAACATAAAAGTATTCATAGTAAAGGGGTCATCTAATTACATGTAACTATGGAAAGGACATGGAATAAGTAAGATTCAAAGTACAATTCAGACAGTGACAACGAAGTGGCATCATTTGTGGCTTGCCATCATTTGTGGCTTGCCAATGTTTCTTATACCACATCTAAACATTAAAATAGCCCTGATTTCAAAAGAAAACGATTATTGATAATAATTAACTACAATTAATTAATTAGAATTAAAATGTGTCAATGACTGCTATATAAACTAGTCAGACTAGGACTGAGCTATCAGAAAGGCATGGGGTTTTGTTTTGTTGTTTTGTTTTGTTTTAAAAGGAGAAGAGAATCCCAAGTAACACCATCATCTTAAGGAAGCAGGTCCCTGGGTGCTATCACATCACTCTGGTCATGGCCCCTGCAGCTCCTCCTCTGTCAGAGCCTGCACTGTGAGCCTGCTCCTGCAGAGGCACATGGATTTGCAAAGGTTAGCATTCTACAGCAAAGATGGTAGGACAAGCTGTGCCCTCTGTGCCCAGGGTAGAGAGCAACAACTCTCTGGGTGTCATCCAAAGGACTAGGGCACTGACTCAGGGATGACAAGTGGCCAGACTTCCTGTAAACATCTAGGTCCTCATGGGTGAGTCTGGGCCCAGCACCCTTACCTCAGGTACAGAGTTCTCTCTGGATACCTCCCCTGGCATTTCAACAACAGCCCAAACAGCCTCAAGTCCCCAAGTACTTTGAAATGGGCCTTTAGAAAATGCTTTATAATATATCTCAGTTCTAATCTATGTCCCTTCTATCTCTCAGGTTACAACCAAAGGAGGTAAACAGAAAGGACAATTCTGTTTGGGAGACTCCTGGAAATCATGCTCCAGTGTTCAGGTGACTTTTTAAAAATTGGCTATGGTCAAAAGAATGGGCATCTGGGAGGCTATGGCAAGTCTTGTCCTTTGGGGGTTCCTTACTTCCTGAAGGGAGTCTCAACTCAGAGACCAACAGGCCCTCAGCTCTGCTTATGATGTGAAGGGAAGACCTATTGTGGGCCTCTTAGTATTTGCCTTCATTGTCCTTTACAGGTACTGGTAAATAATTTTTTAGTAAGAGTAGAATAAGGTAATATAAAATAATCATGTAAAACTGCATGCAGTTTGTTGACACATCCATTGGTCCAGAAGAAATTCATGGATGCCCTTCTTTGAGAGAACAGCTGTCTGTCCCCACAGCCACTAGTTAGTACCAGACTATTCCTCTGCTTAAAATGAATGTCTCATAATATTGTAAGATGGACTTTGCTCTAAAATGTTAATTGTCCCCATTGCTAGGATTAGTATTATCTAAATCTATGAGAGCTTTAGATTTAACGTTTTAACTTTTACTAGATTCCTCTAAGTTGTCACAAGTTTCACCCCAGCTTGCCAATAATAATCTCTTTACCCCTTCCTGTCTTGATGAAGAATGAACTCTGCCAGGTTTTTTGAAAAACAGACTTGTCACTGCCTGTAACTTATTTGAGTTAGGTTCACTACAGTATGCTTTAAATTAGCACTCAGTGGCAGAAGATGCCTCCCAAAGGAGAATAATTCATGACCAATGACATCATGAGATTTATAGGGGAAGCTAGGCAGGAGAAAGAAAGAGAATATTACCTGGTACCAGAGAAACTTAAGTAAAAGGACAGAACTAGCCCCAAGAGTTCTTTCAGAGATAGAG
>JADRCD010147606.1:0-26005 GCA_019843815.1 Montemys delectorum | reverse complement strand
AATGTAGTATGTGTGTGTGTTTGTGTGTGTGTATTAAGCTGTTGACTACATGTTCATTTGTGTGTGTGTGTTGTATTGTTATGTGTCTGTAGGCTGTGGCATGTGTATAATGTGTGTCTTGTTCTCCCCAAATCCTCACAGAACTCACAGAGATGGCAGTTACTGTGGACATTTAAAACACAGGCCCACCCTGTCATTTAAGCTGGTACATTTTCTAAGTCTTTCTCTCCTCCTTCCCACAGAGCCTCACTCTGGTGCCCTGGCCAGATGACAGTTCATAACTCAACACACAAATATAGTAAATAAATAAATAAATAAATAAATAAATAAATAAATAAAAGTCAAGATAAGTAGCTTCCCCAGCAGTGACTGGTTGACTCGGAAGGATGGGGGGTAATTCCAGGGTGACAGAAGGTCATCATTTCCTACTCTTATCCACAACTCATCAGGAAAAACCTTCCCAGGCGGGCCTGAGGTCAACTCCACATAGTCAATGTTAAATTAGTGTTTACTCTTTCCCAGTGAGAAGGCAGGGATTAAATCTATTTTGATTAAGCAAGCTGTTACAATATTAATAAACAATACCATATCTCTTAGCACTTGGAGGAGCATCAGGACCACAAACACAAAATATCCTTCATGGATTGTCTGTGTTCTTTCATTTTCTCAGTGTTGGGAGACTGGATTGATGGGTTTGCGTAACTCAGCATTTTTACCACTGGGCCCCAGCCCCAGCCTCAGCCCCAGCCCCATGCTTGGGTGCCAAAGCAGCTAGTTCTGTGGTTCTCAGACCCCCACCCCAACATCCCAGCCAGAGAACAGAATTTAAAGAGGGAGAAAATGAAAGAGAAGTTAAGATCCTGGGTCAGCTGTGTTGTTGTAAGTAGCTATGCAGGCCTCATCCCTCTTGCCCAGGCTGAGGAACACCTGTAATGTGAGTCCATGGTGTCTTCTCTCAGGTGTCTGCCTTCAAGGGAGTGCAGAGACAGGGGTGGTCTACAGTTGGTTAAACTGGAGCTTCAGCGGTCACGTCCACTTACCTGAGACCAGAGCAAGTACTGAGGCTGACGACTGATGCAGCATCACCTTGCACATGTCCATGGTAGTAACAATGATCCTGAAAGGGATCAAGGGGAAACCAATCAATCAATCAATCAATCAACACATCTTCCTCTGACTTAGAATCATCCAGATTTCTCTAATCCCCTCTTCTTACATTAGCTATAGGACATGTTATACTGTATGATACAGGCTGCCTTACCATTCAACGATAAGCCCAATGTGACTTGCCCAAGTCTATAGTTGGAATATCAGACCTGCTTAGAGACTATCAGAAGGGTTTGGGCATGCCTGATCAGCCTCCACTCTCACATGTCTATCACCCCTCAAGGAGAGCCCTGATGCCCACTGCAGTACCAAAGGCGGCAGCGAACAAATCACCCTGACACCCTTGGTTTACCCTCATGTAAACTGTCTCCTGGAATAAGCAGAGGAAACAATGGGGTATTTAAGCCCACTGTGAGATGCACTAAGCCCAGGCCTGAACGGATGGCTTAGGAACAGCAGAGCAGACTGGGTTGGTGAAGAGTGAAAGAAGAGATCTCCCAGAGTCACCTACACACAGCTTAGCAGGAAGAAGGTCACTGAGGGAGGTCTCAGAAGAAAAAAAAAATCCCTGTAGGTAACATCCCCCAAAGAAACCCCAGCACAGATAGTGCCTGGGAAGACAGATTCAAGGTCAATTGTGCTGGTGAAAAAAGGTTGAGTGGCAGCTCCAATTAAATAGCTGATTGGCAAGGAATGGCTGTTCATACCCAGCACTCCTCACCCAGGACTCCAGAATGCCAGCAGCATACCAGCTTTATGTAGGAAAGGGACCATCTCTTCTATGTGACCATAAGGTTTCAGCCTGCCTCTGACATGCCCATGTCACCTCACAGGTGCCTTACCCCAGTGATCACAGTCATTCACGAAGACAATCTTAACCTTGCTAAGAAAAGCAACTGGGGCTGGAAAGATGGTTCAGTGGTTCAGAGCATTTGCTGTTCATGCACAGGATGGGGGTTGGGTTCCCAGTACTGGCTCTGCACCTCACAACCATCTGTAATTCAGTGCCAGAGGATCAGATGCGACACCCTTTTCCAGCCTCCATGGGCTCCTGAGTGCATGTGGTACATATAAACTCATGCATACACACACACACACCACCACCACCACCACCACCATCACCACCACCTCCACCACCACCATCACTATCAATTAACAAACAAACAAACAAACAAACAAACACCAGATGGGTATGAGTAACAAAGAAACCCATGATGTGATGAGAAATTCACTAACATAATCTCATCTTAACAACATAGGAAGATAAAATTCTTGGACTGCTTAAAAGGCAAAGGATGAAGGGAGGTGGGAAGGCTGCAGGGAGACAGGTAGTGCTGTTTGAACTTTTTATTTTCTGATATCAGAGTCTTTATATAGATTCAGGATGTTAATATTTTATCCCCATTATTGCACAAGAAAATTCTCTGAACCTGACCATTATTGCCCAGAGTATCTGCTTTATAAACTCTGGCCCAGAGTCTCTTCCACCCCCTAAATTTACTGTATTACTAAAGACAGTTTTCTTTGAGGTCACGGGTACATGCCTTTTATTTTCTTCTATTTACATAGTCTTGAGAGTAGCTCTTTAATCTTCCCAGGATTTATTTACAACCTGGAAGTACAGGGCTAGTCTCCTACAAGCTTACACCAGCTATTAGTCACCACTGCTCATCAGTTTTCTCCCAACACTCTGTCATGTGCTGTGTTCGTGCCTTTTCTTGTTTCTGTAATACCTGATAGAAACTTCAAGGAGAAAGGATTTCTTTTGTGCCTTTTCTTGTTTCTGTAATACCTGATAGAAACTTCAAGGAGAAAGGATTTCTTTCGGCTCATAGTCCATTGTGGCAGGGGAGGCACAGTGGACTTTCAGTGGGAGAGGGATGCTGCTTGCTCCCCCGTAACGACAAAGAAGCAGAGAGTGGCTTAGCCCTAGTGACCCACTTCCTACAACAAGGCCTCCCCCAACAGTACCACCAATTGAGGACTTAGTGATCAAGCACGCGAGACGTTTAAACACAGCATATGGGAATACTCAGGGTATGTCTATGGCTCTTCTCTGTTTTATAGTCCACCAAGGAAGGTTCAGCTGTCCACTCCTAAGCCAATTTCACTCTTTTAATTACAATTGTTTTACATGACAATTGGATAGCCTGCAGAGCTAATTCTCTTTTACAATTAAGATTAAATTCCCATGCCATACATTTCACTATTTTAAAGCATGCCATGTCAGCACTATAATGGTGTTCTGTTTAGAACACCAGAGTACTTGAAGTCCTCCATCACTGAAATCCGTAAGGGTGCCCAACGATCTCCACTATCTCATTCCAGAGCATTTTAACGATCTCACAGAGACACCTGGGACCCTGCAGTCCCTCCTCACCACCTCTGGCAACCACTAGTCTCCCTTCTGTCCCTATGGATTTGCTTGCTCTGTTCATTTTATGTAAATGGAAGCCCGAGATTACATGGCCCTGTGCCTGGTTTCTTTCATGCAGCATAATGTTCTCCAGGTTCCGTCATGAACTTTGCTTTCTTTTTCTTGTCAAAGAGCATCTCACTTCACAGGCTGCAGTATGGGCAGCTGGTGTCCAGAGGCCAGGGCTGGAGAAGGAATTACCTACAGATGGGGAACGTCAAAGGCAGTGGCTGATGGAGGGAGCACACAGTTCAGGGAGCACGCATGCTGACACAGGAGCATGGAATGCCTAGCAGTCTGTCTCTCCTCCATGGGACTGTCCTTTCCAGTAAGCCGTGGCTTGGTCCAGTTCAGCTAGGGGACTGAAAGGGGATGTGGTTGCTTGGCCAGCCATATCAGATATCTAGAAGAACATCAGGGAGGTGAGACACAGACGAGAGTGTGCCTCCTTGCCGTCCTGTGTAGATTTTGAATGACTCTGCTCTCCCCTTGCTTTCAGGGAGTCATGCAAACATTTCTTAACACAAGGGGATGCATGTAACTAGACTGAAATATCTCAGGGCATCAGAGGGATCTTGGTCCCCTCCCAGACTGTGCTATACGGGCTGGGAGTGAGGGGGTGGGGATTCTAGCTCTGGGCACCTGTAGGCATGTCAAAGCTGAAGGTGACACTGAGTAGGACAGCATAGTAGCTGCTATTGGAGTCTAGGCTGCCCAGATGAGCAGGATGACTAGCCTTTGAGATCTGTCTTAGAGTTTCCCTCACTTGGGGGAGGGGGTGATAAACCACACAATGACAATAATTACTGACTTCTGAAATTTGAACCTCATTTGTTCTCAGGCTCTGTTGTTAATGGATTATTTATCAAGTGTACTTTCTAATTAAATACACAGGAATACAAGCTCATTAAAGCGCGGGCTGAGAACAAATTAGTATCAAATTAATTTCCAGTTCAATAACTTGAAATATTGCTTTTATGAAGCAGGGGAAGTGGAGTTTAGTGTTCAAAAACCATTCCTTGAAGTCAACCACCTTACCCACCTCAGTTGTCATGAGAGCTCGAAACTTCTCAATTTACCTGAGTTAGACAGCCCCCAAGCCCCTTGCTCACTCCTGACAGGGATTAATCTCTTAGACTGCAGAGCACAGTCACTTGATTCTCCCAGACAATTCCAATTTCCTGAAATCCAGGTTTTTTTCAACATGACTCACCACATGTAAATGAACATGATTTCATTTTGATGAAGCTGTGAGTCACTGTCTGGATAACTTCATGGCTCAGAAAGACAAAGTTGGGCCCTCCAAGTATTGGTTGAGAAACCAGATTGTGGTAGAGATACATTTTATGACCCTACTGGGACCTTGACTCCTACGGCAGGGTCAGAGGCAAAGGGATCTTTACAGATTAGAAACCAGCAAAACCCACTTTGGTCCACAGGCTAGTATGTACCTGTATCTGAAATCAGCTGGTCTCTATGTTAGACTCTCAGATGCTCAGAGCAATCAGATCTTCTAGGCTTATGAACACTCGGCCTATAGGTTCTGGATGTGCCACACAGAAGGAGACATAACAGGCAGCTAGCGGTCATAGAAGATCTGTGCCCAATCCAGAGAACCCTGTGTCTGCACTACCATAATAGCCTTTGCTGGGTATTCGTGGCTATTGGTCTCTGTATAGCTATTTTCAGACTTTAACCCTCTCTTCTCTCCGATTGCTCCCCAAAGCATGCAACTGCACACCCTCCTGACTCTAAAGATGCTCTGAACGAGACCATGCCCTCCTAGGACCATCTTCTTTGCTTCATTCTGCTGATTCAATGCATTCTACTTCTCCCAAGAAAATCTCATGTGGAAGAGAGTCTTGAACATGCACAACCACAAAATTACATCTCTCCCTTCACAAAAGCTCTAACTGTGCATTTTATATACTTATTATTTAACCGAGTGCGTTTCCTCGCTCCAGTAAAATACCGTTTTCCTTCTGTTTAATACTATCAATCAAACCTAATGGTGGGTAACAGGAAGCTGGAGTAACAACTCTTGAACCTGAAAATTGGTAGCCCTCAACTCCATGCCCTGCGGGAAGTCAAATCAAACTCCTGCCACCCCCCTCTCTATGGACTAGGAGAAAGGGGATTTTATATGCTGAAGTGGTAGCAAAAGTGGCCCAACTTTGTGATTTAAAAGGACTTTTAGAAGACAGAGTCTGGGAGGGTGTGCTAAGAGAATGGTGTTTTCGATGTGCTCCCAAGGGCCTGGGCCACTGCTGCCACAGCCAATATGGTGAATCCTCTTGATTCATTGCTTGAAGGCAAGACGTTTTTAGCTGGAAAGAAGTTGGGGCCATCTAAGGCCAACCTTGCTTTTCCAGCTAACTTCTTGCCCAAAGGATGTGGAAGTTGAGGTCATGGTTGTTAAACTGCCATTAAAGGTCACAGAGGTGGCTGATGGCAAGGCAGAACTCCGAACCACCACAGCCTGTTCATTCCAGGCAGGCTCCCCACTATGCCCCACTGCTAGGGACATATGTCCTGCACCCTCATGAGCCTCTCCTTTTTCTGAAAAAGCTTCCACCTCCAATGGAGGCTTGCACTCCACGCTCTCCTGCACGGTCTCATGCTGATGTTACTCATGGGATCCTAGGAGAAAGGAGTCACTTCTAAAGGAAGAAAAAAAAAACTATAAATGAGGGAGGGAGAGGGGTGGAGAAGAGGGGAAGGAGGGAGAGGGAGGGAGAGAGGGAGGAGGGGAAGGAGGGAGGATGAGAGAGAGAGGGAGGGAGGGAGGGTGGGAGAGAGGGAGGGAGGGAGGAGGGAAGGAAAGAGAGGGAATGAATGAGTGTATGTGTAAATGTGGTGTGTATGCTTGCACGCCAGCCAGTCCATGTTTCATCAGGCCCGGCTTTTATTTTCTCATCAGGCCCCAACAAGAGCACATACCTCAAGCAAAGGGAAAGGTGACTTGCTTTGTAGCCTGTGTGTTGGCAGAGCTGTCTGCCCCATGCTTAGCCCCGTATGTATGTGCCCAGGATGCAACTGTGGAGAAGACAGTTGGGGGCATACCCATCGTCCCAGGGTTGTGCTCCCCAGCTCTAACAACAACCATGTCTGATGACCAACTGCACAGGCCTAACCTTGGGGGCCACGGAAGTTACTCGGCTATGCTGGTATCTGAATGAGGGCAGTCATACTCCTGTTCATTGTGACCTCCTGAGATGGACCACAAGCCCATCTGCTGTGATGGTTGTGATGCTGCTGAGAGCAACCTGAGCTGCAAGTCTTGGGCTGAGACTTGCAAGTGTCTCAGTGCTTAATCTGTAAAATGGAATGGCTTTTAATGGGGTTTTAGAGATCTACAAAACATAGTGTAGAGAAGTAATCTGTAAGATGCAAGCCATTTTCACAAATTCTAAAACAAGCATGTACTTAAGTCAGCTACAGTATTCCCATCTACTGCTCTCCCATGCTGGCTTCTTGCACAGTTTGTTTTTATGGGATAAAGGAATAGAGGAGGGCAAGAGAAGCTGACCTGCCAGAGAGAAAGGAGCATCCTTGACTTGCACACCCTCATTCATTTCTAAGGTCCAGCTCCAGATCTTCTCTAGTAGTGAGGGGTTTTGTGTAGCTACCAGGAGGGAAAGGGAATGGGGTGGGCAGAGTTAGCAGACCTGTGCTTTTGATGGACACTCCCAAGCCTTGAGAGTCCAGTTCCTGAAGTACTCATGTACCCACTCCAGCTGCGGCTCAGTCTCTTGTCTATACACAAGATTCAGAGGATCTCAGGGCACAGCAGAGTAAAGGACTGTTGTAAGTCGCTGTCATCATGGTGATGGACTAACCTTCCAAAAGGCCTGGCTGTGTGCAGGCCTTGTGTCTGTTGCTACATCCCTGCACCGCATGTCTGGTGAAACACTCCAGCCAGGCTGGGATTTACATGCCCAGCTATAGCGGAACCACAGCTGCTATCCTATGGCCTACAGCTACTGCACTTGGTCGGAAGGCCCATCTCTAAGAGTTCCTACAAGTGCTGAGACTTTTAGAGTAAGAAGGACAGCACAGGCTATAAATGGCCTTAGAAACTCCCTTGGTGAGTGGTCCTTATAGGTATGTTCAGACGTCTTGCCTTCTCTCCATCTCTATAAACCTGGCCTTTATAGCAGAGACTGTCTATTCAATCTCCAGCTCCTCTAGGTGAGCCACTTGCCTGGTCCTACTGTAGCCTCTTCCATGCTCTCAGAACCCTAGCATACACCTTAAAGGGACATTTCAGTGGCTTCCAAACATTCTTCGATCATGACTTTGTTCCAAGTCACTTCGAGCTTGGTTACCTTTGTGTAACATTCCTCTCCCCTCCACCCTCACCCCCACCCCTGACAGTGGAAAAACTGTAGCAGTGTCCTGGACTGCTCTCCTTCTCCTGACCCTGGGTCAATGCCTCCTCCAGCTTTTCACTTTAGTTCACATATTCTTCCCTCTATGCAGCTTTTTCTGCCACCTCAGACAAGATCAGGCCCGTGTGGCCTTTCCTTCAGGACACTTAGCACAGATGTGGTTGTAGTCCCCTCATTTCTCTCTGTGGGTCTCCTC
Source organism: Montemys delectorum (assembly GCA_019843815.1). Classification (NCBI taxonomy): domain Eukaryota; kingdom Metazoa; phylum Chordata; class Mammalia; order Rodentia; family Muridae; genus Montemys; species Montemys delectorum. The sequence goes on along the minus strand of JADRCD010147606.1, from coordinate 17,895 downwards.
ACCTGTATTTAACCCTGCTGTATTCACAGTGGTGGGTGCAGTGCGTGGCCCAAGCAGTTTTCCAGTCAACATGTGAGCAACAGACAGATATGTTATTGCCAAACACTGCAGGCACTGGGCTTCTGTGGGAATCTGAATAGCCCACATGGCATGCCTATGGTCACCCACAGGCCATATTAGGAGTGACAGCATAAAAGATAATCCTTCCTTAGATGTAGCCAGCAAAGGACAAACTCAAATATTTCATCTTGGAGAGGAGACATAGGAGATTGATTCCAGAGTTAAACTCGGCCACTGCTCTGACTCAGGCAGCTTGCCCTAATTGTTGTTATATTAAAAACAACAAAAGCGCTCCGGCCAAGTGGTTCTCACTCCACTTTAAATTCAGGCTGACCCATTGAGGGATGATTAGAAGGGGCAAGGAGACGAGTCAGCGAATTCCCTTTGTTTTCCAGTCTGAGTCAACAAGAAATCAAACTCCCAAGACTGCATCGGACTCCTCACCAGAAACAGGGTCTAGCTGCGGGGCCCTGACTCTGTTTGGGGAGCCAGCTCTTTGGCTCCGTATCTCTGCCATGGTGTGGCTGATGCTTTAGCTGGCATGGCCAGAATGTCAGTCTTCGAGTAGACCCCTCTCTCATGTGTTAGGACACTTGGTTCCTAGGATGCTGTTTTGGAAGGCTGTGGAAGCTTTAGGAGGCAGGGCCTAGCTGGCAGAAGTGAGTCCCTAGTGGATGGGCCTTAGGGGTATGGCCCCACTTCTGCAGGATCTTTCCCTCTGCTTCCTGTTCTATGCAGATGTAGAGATGTGAAGGGCTTCCATCATGCGCTCCTGTCACATTCCCAGTACTTGTGTCTGTAGATCATGGTGGACTGCATCTGCAAACCATGAGCCAAACAAGTCCTCCCTTCCTTTTTTCTTGTGAGGTATGTGGTCATGGTATTGAGAAATGTAACAAGCGCATAAAGGAGCTGGGCAAGGGGACCCATGGGTGAAAAGAGGACTTGGTCTTTTCCTAATTAGGAATGTGACTGTGCTATTGCTCCTGGAGTCCTAAGGGGAGGGGCAATCCACTTTTAGTTGCTTCTTGGTTTCTTCATCTACTATAGATAGATTCATCCAGTCAGCTGAAGATTGAATCACGGCATTAGCTTTTGAAAAGATCTTCTATCTAGTATATCTTAGAGGGACACTGGTCTGGGCAGAAGTGAAGCCTCTAATAATTTCTACACCTTTATCCCTTTCCAGCCTATGAACTTGTCCTTGGACAGGACCCCTTTATCCAAACACCTCCAGGGAGAGTGAGAAGGAAGGGAGCAAGACCCTGGCCCTATAAACACATCAATAAAAATGCAGAAAAGCACAGAGCCCACAGTGGTGATGACTATAAAGTTCTGGAACCTTCCATCCCAGCTGTTTTCTAGGAGCTCTGGAATTGTAGTTTTTAGCTTTATTTGTGATCCAAGTCCAAACCTGAAGTGGTAGCTCTGGGACCCTCTAGTACACTGTCCCAAATTTATCCATTTTTCTTACCCTTACCTATTCTTCCTTCCTAGTGTGAGTATGTGTGTGTTGGCGACCAGTAAGGGAGATGGAAACAGAACATAAAGCTATAATTGTAGACATGCACCATATGTATTCTAGATCAATATATGGTAGAAGAGCATCCTTCATCATTGTGAAGTTCGAGGAGTGGCCTTTCTAGGCGCTTCCTTTACTGTTTCTCTTTGAGACAATGGCTTATATAATGGAAATAGCTTGGGGGATTATGTCTGAAATGTATTTTAAATAAGATAGACAAACAGAGGATAGAATTAGCCTGCCTGGTGTAAACTTACGCACCATGCTTATATATGAGGTTGACCCTTGGGTCCTACTTCTAATCTTTTCCTGTTCTCCACAAATATTCAACGGTCCACTGACTCCTTTGCCTGCTGCCCCATTCAGATCCAACAAAGACAAACTTGGGGCTTGTTGCTCTCTCTGCCTCTTCCTTCTAAGCAGTAACAGCTCCTGGAAATACTTTAGAGGACCCCACTGTCTGTCTGTGACCATATATATGAGAGGAAAGCTCTACTGGCAAAATGCTCCTCACCAGGTATCATTTGGCACCTCCATTATCCATCTTTTTGGCCATTACATGGTAGTTTCCACCAGGAAACGCTCCATCAACTGCAACCCCCTACTTGTCTTCCATCTACCTGGACTTCTCACTTGGTCCCCTGATGCCTTTGGATGGCACAGACCTGGACCATCTTTCTTGACTCTCAAACTTTCAATGCCCAAGTCCCCAACTTCTTACTATTAATAAAGGATTCACAGCACATCCACTGGACTGCCCACTGTGAAAACATATCAAATATCCCTTCCCTACTGAACTGGCCTCTCAAAGTAATTTGTACATACTTTATTATATCAAATATTTTGTAGTAAATATGTTTTTATTTTACCTTATTGTAGTAAATATATCCAAAGTATATTTATATGTGTTTTTATTTTTAAGTGCTTCAACTCTTTAGTCTAATTTGTGGCGGTAAAGCTAGTATTCTGCTGGTTGAACTAATATAGTAACTAGTAGTGTTTATGTGCTGATGAATGTATTTTATTCAACTTATTCTACCCCCACCCAACAGATGAATGGAAGGATGGATGGCTTGTGAATGGAGACGCTGTATTGATCAGGTGAGTCATTTCTTGAAAGCTAGTACACACAAGAAGCCATGTAAAGTTCTATGAAATCAGAGAGGGGTATCAGAAACATCACTACCTAGTCAAGCTGCTACAACCTACACAAGAGGAAGTAAAGACTAGAGGAGGAGAGAGATAATTATAACACTCTGAATCTGAAGCTACTAATATAATAAACCACACTGTTAGAAGTATAAATATTGAGCTATCCTTGCATTCCTTAAAAGGAAGTTGAAAACTGTATGCTGGGTAGGTTAGAGGTAATTTATTTGGGATATTTACAACTGTTTTCTTAAACAATACCAGCCTATAAGACCTACTTCACAAGTACCTTTTTAATCGTTTGGTAGTATTTCGTTCTGTCCAAACTGTCTAATATTTTCAGGGCTGTTTATCCCCTTATAGACATAGCAGAACTCACTTGTCAAAATCATTTGGGCTGGATACCATGTTTTGTGGGTAAAACACTAAAATTCTGTTTTGATTGTTTTGAGACAGGGTCTCACGTAATTCAAGCTAAATCTTATGTAAGCCTAGGCTGGTTTTGAACTCTTACCTCTTGCTACCACTACTTAAATGCTGGGATTACCAATATGTGCCACTATGTCCAGGTAAGAAAAGCATTATTGTTGATTTGATTTCTGCATATAATGTTTAAATTTTTCTTTTACCTTAGCTAATGTTGATAATTTCCATTTTTCATTCTTTAATTCTTTTACATATGTAGGTATTTTGCCTGCATGGGTATATTTGAGCATACCATGCATGCAGTTCCCGCAGAGGTCAGAGGGGGCACCAGAGGACCAGAACTGGAGTCACAGATGGTTGTTAGCCATGAAATGGGTGCTGGGAATAGAACCCAGTTCTTCTGAAAGAGCAAAAACCACTTTTAACCACTGAACCATCTCTCCAGCTTCCAAGAATTCTGCATTTTTAAGATGCTGGTCAGTATTATTCATAGCTTTGCTGTGATTGAAATGCCTCTGAATAAAAGGTGTATCTTCAGTGTTGTTTCTCATTTACTCTGCTAATGTTTGTTCATGTATTTATTTTTCGAATGGCCAGATTTTTGATAAACTGCTTCGCCCTTCTCCTCTTCTCCCTCCTCTCTCTGCATGTTTCCTTTCCATTTCTGTTCATTTTCTGAATCTTCATTTTCAGCCACCTACCCCTCTCCCCCGGCCTGTGGGTGATCTCAGAGGTTTCCAGTGTCTCTCTTGATGAACTAAGTTGTGTCAATGTCATTTCTGGAGAATTTTCTCTTGGGGAGCAATTGTGAAGTTTAAGGGTTATGGTGGTTTGGGGGGATGCTTTTAAATTAATAAACTAAGGATTAAAAAGAAGCTTTGAGCCTCTCACCCCTAATTTTAATGGATACTAAGATTTTAAGAAACCCTATAATCAGGAGTTGGCTTAAGGCATCAACTACAGGTGAATTTGTAGATTTAAAAGTCACAATCCTTTTCAATTACATTTTTAAAAATATATTTTGAGAATGCCCCTGCTAGTATAAGCAGTTGCACAGCTTTTTCAATAGCCTTTTAATTTATCATTATTTATTATTTGTGTGTGTGCATGTGTACCACTGCATGCATGTATACAGAAGCCAAAGGTCAGCTGAGGGACTTAGTTCTCTCCTCCTACTGTGTGGCTTCTACAGGTCAAAATGAAGTCATCAGGCTTGGCCGTAAAGGTCTTTCTTTACTCAACAGAGCTATTCCCCAGGTTCTCACTACCAATTTGACTTGTTCCTTTCTCATTATATAACTACCTCGTGCTCACTAATATGTCTCTCTCTCCCTTTCTCTCTGCTCCTCTTGCTACTTCACTAGCTTGTCTGATGTCAGTACAGCTACAAGTGCTTTATTTTTTTTTATTCAGATCTATCTACCCATTCTTTAATTGATTTCTTTCCATTTTATTTGTGGAGATTTGGGTCTTAACAAGTCTACTCAACCTATTTACACATACAATGAGATTTATGTGTTATGTTATTTTAATCTTATTTCTTCCTGTTTTATATTTACCCTCTTCCTTTTCCAACCCTTTTTCTTTATCCTGCCCTGTACTGGGTTGAAACAAGATTTCCATAGATAGCCTGTTATTTGGAAGAATACACTGTTTTTCTGTTCTTTGGATGTTTATCCTGAAAATGTTCAGGTGCTTCATATTTTACTTATCAAAGCTAATCAGCATGCCTATTATTTTTAGTATAAAACAAATTCTTAAACTCTTTTAAGTATCTTTCTCTGTCTTGTTTGAAAACACCCAAACATAGTCCTTCCTGTTATTTTAAATAGATTTATTTGGTGCAATTGTTTTGCTTGCTATTGCCTCTGACCTTCTACCCTGGCATTTAGTTTCCTTCTTGATGAGCTGTTCTATGCAGGGCACTCTTGCCTGGATAGCCTTTGTTGGGCTCTGGGAGTGGTAAGTTCTTAACTTGTTGAATAGGCGTGGCTGTGTACTCTTGGCTTTGGAAAGTCATTTGAACACAAAGTTGAAGGTGCCAGTTACTGCCCTTCTCCCTGTAGTTTTTAAATTAATTATTCTACTTATTTACATTCCAATGCTGCCCCCTTCAGTCCTCCCTCCCAGAGTTCTTCACCTCATTCCCCGTCACCTCCTTCACCTCTGAGAGGGTGCCCCCCCTCACTGGGGCATCTTCCTTCTCTGGGGCATTAAAGTCTCTACAAGATTAGGCACATCCCTCCCACTGAGGCCAGACAAGGCAGTCCTCTGCTATGTACGTGTAGGAAGAAGGGGCACAGACATGCCCATGTATGCTTATTGGTTGGGGGCTCAGTCTCTGGGAGCTCTGAGGGGTCCAGGTTGGTTGATACTGTTGGTCTTCCTATGGGGTTGTCATCCCCTTCAGTTCCCTCAATCCTTCCCTTAACTCCTCTACAGGGGTCCTGGACATTAGTCCAATGGTTGGCTGTAGGTATCTGCACCTGTCTCAGTCAGCTGCTGGTAGAGCCTCTCACGCCATCATTTAACTCCATCATTGCTGATGATATCTGTTGGTCCAGTTGTCCTCACTTGCTACAAATTGCTTTGTCTCAGGCAGTTTTAAAATGTTCTCTTTGAAATTTTACAGGTTCTCTGTAAATCACCCTAGAGTATTTCTGTTCTTTCTCCCAGGATTGGTGGGATTTTGTGAAGGTTCATATCTTCCTTCAATCTGGGGACACCACTGTCACATTCTATTTGATTACTGCTTCTTTTCTACACTGAGTACTGGATTTTTGTGGAATTTCCATTAGATTTATCTTGTTCTTCAAAATTTTCTCTGGTTTTTCTCCTATTTCTGTTCTGGGAAGGACTTGTTTTCTCTCTTCTTTTGCCCATGGGAACTCCTTCACAGTGCCTTTGTTCATTGTCTGGCTTGTGATTTTTGCCTTAGGGTTCATCTTTAAAATTTTATTACCCTCTTTTCTTTTTGCATGGTCACCTCACACACTGGGGCTGTAGAAAACTCCCTAGGGAACACTCTAACCCTGGCTCCAGCCTGGACTCAAGCAGACTTCCCTGGTTTGGGAGTGGCTTCGAGGTCATTATCTGACAGGGAATACCAGCCTGATGATGATGATGATGATGATGATGATGATGATGATGATGATGATGATGATGATGATGATGACGATGATGATGATGGTACTCAGATGGGCCAACTCATTCCCAATGCAAATAATACATGTGAAAGACTGTACAAGGATTCATGTTTTTCCTTCCTTATTCTTTTCTTCCTTCCTTTCATGTGTGTGTTGTGTGTATGTGTGTGTGTATGTGTGTAAAATCTTCTTTCAATTCATGACACCTGGCAGACAATTCTTTCACGTCTTCTGTAGGGCTGGAAGGCTTCTTCATAAGAAGCTTCGCTGGGAAGCCGACCTTTGTGAGATTCTAAAGGCAGACCTTCAGTTCTTTCTTCTCTGCTCTAGCACCTGGCCTTTAGATTCAGTCTCAGTCATCCTCATTCCTTCTCTCTTCCCCTCCAGCTCTGTGTCCTGAGAAGCCTTTTGGAGTCCCATGGCCCAAACTTAGTAGCCAAATCTCTAGCTATCCCTGCTCCCATATATCATTTTGTTAATTTTAGAGAGGGTTTCACTACAGCCTGGGCTAATCTAATCTGGAATTCATTATATAGCTTAGGCCTTGGGTTTGCTGTCATTCTCGTGTATGTGTCCCAAGTGCTTGGATTACAGGTGTGAATCACGACACTTAGCTGATGTCTCTTGGACTGTTTTTTCTGATTCACTTTTAAGCTTGACATTTTCACAAAATCTTGTAGGTACTTATTTTGTTTTGGATTTCTGTGTCTTCTTAGGGCTTGGAGAGCTGGGGCAGCTCATCCTACCATGTTCCCAGATCATGAAGTGTCCACTCCTAAGGGCCAAGTCACAGAGATGGTCTGAGGAGAGTGCTGGAGGCCTGACACAGAAAATAGAGGGGGTCCCAAGAGGAAGGGTAACTCCACTGGCTCGACTTTTTTTTTAAACAAATGCATGTGCACATAGTTCTTTATAGCAAGGGGCCTCTTCTTTCCTCACAGGGCATTGACTTTGTCCTCTGCTTTTGGAATCCCATGGAATTTACATACAGGGCTGTGTGTGCACACAGATGCACAGTGTATGCCAAAAGGGCACAAATGAAGTGGGCCAAAGTTACATATAAAAGTGAAAACAGGGGCTGGAGAGATGGCTCAGTGGTTAAGAGCATTGACTGTTCTTCTGAAGGTCCTGAGTTCAATTCCCAGCAACCACATGTTGGCTCACAACCATCCGTAATGAGATCTGACGCCCTCTTCTGGGGTGTCTGAAGACAGCTATAGTGTACTTAGATACAATAATAAATGAATCTAAAAAAAAAAAGTGCAAATAGTCTCAGAGATGGCTCAGTGGGTAAAGTTGTTCTCTGCTAAGCCTGATCATGTGAGTTCTGTTCCTGTGACCCAAATAATAGAAGAATAAAACCGATTGCCACAAACTGTCCTCTGACTACCACATGGACATACACACATATGCACACACTCTAAATATTTTTAAAGTTCAAATAGTAGAACAGCTGGTCAGGAGGCGATAATTATCATATTGTGGTAACTCAACAGAGGGTATATTGTGCATTCCTTTAAGGTAGGTTCAACATGATCACTTTCCCTTTACATCTCTTTAAAATAATGCAAAGTTTAACACAGCAAAACTCAGCTGTGGCAGGATTGCTTGCTAAGGCACCTCTAACTCTAGCCAAGGTTTCTGGCATGTGAAGTGGAAATGTAGGGTTCTTCGTTGGATGGTGCTTTGCTGGGACAAACACATGAAAGTGAACACAGGTATGAAAGGCTAAGGCTGACTCGTGAAGGAACATTTCACTGAAGCAGATGCAGGAGAGAGAATGTTCTGCTAAGGCAAGCACATGAAAGGACACGTGATGAAGGATTCTTGCTAACAACACACATGTATTGGTTTGGCTTGCATTGCGTAGTTGAGCTGCATTTGTGGGGGCTCCATAGAGAGAAATGCAGCAAAAAACTTCTGGTGGTGTGCTGCGGTTTCTTGCTGCTTCCATGGACTCAGGCTGATTGGATGCATGTGCTGAGGCAGGACCCGTGCTGAGGCAAGGCACATAGAGGACACATGATGTTTGGAGGGTATAAACAGGACTCCCCAGAGTGACAGAGACAGAGCGTGGCTTGCTGGGGCAGCTAGCTGGGCAAGGCTTGTAGGTCCTGAGTCTTTGCTGATCTTTGCTTTGTGCTGATCTTTGCACAGCTGAGAAATTCTCCTGGTGTTCCTGTTGGTCCCTCCTGCTGACTGGGGTAAAGTCTGAGGCCTGGCTGTCTCTGCTAGGTCATGTCACCACTGTTACTAACCCGACTCTACCGAACTGGACTGCTGGTGTGTCCGTGAAGTGTTTTCGGATTGATCAAGCTGCCACTGCCTGCTACAGTGAACTGCTGATTTCCAGACAACACATAAGAGAGTTAGCCCAAAGAACCTTCCTAAATAGATTCACTTCCCCTGTATCCTTTCTTTTCCACTACCTCTGGTGGGTGAGTGGTGGGCTACAGGGGAGCTTAAATCATTTAAGAACCATTATTAAAAGTAAGGTTTGAAAAAATTAAAGTTATGATCAGGACTGCTTGCTAAGCCACCTCTAACTCTGGCCAAGCTTTCTGGTAAATAACAATCTCCTCCTCCTCCTCCTCCTCCTCCTCCTCCTCGTCCTCCTCCTCCTCCTCCTCCTCCTCCTCCTCGTCCTCCTCCTCGTCCTCCTCCTCCTCCTCCTCCTCCTCCTCTTCCTCCTCCTCCTCTTCCTCCTCCTCCTCATCCTTGTCGTCCTCATCCTCGTCGTCCTTGTCCTCCTCGTCCTCCTCGTCTTCGTCCTCCTCCTCCTTCTCCTCATCGTCCTCATCTTCGTCCTCCTCGTCCTCCTCCTCCTCGTCCTCCTCCTCCTCGTCCTCCTCCTCCTCCTCTTCTCTTCTTCTTCCTCCTCCTTATCATCTTCTCTCCCTGCTCCTCCTCTTCCAATTTTGCATTTAGGCAGGGACTCACTATGTAGCTCTGGATATATAGACCAGATTGATTTTGAACTCACCAAGATCCATGTGCTTCTGCCTTCCAAAGTGCCGAGGTTAAAAGTCAACATCACCACATCTGTTGCATCACCTTTCTTTAAAAGCTGTTTTTGCTTTTGTTTTGGGGAAGGGTCCTATTTTATAGCCCAGGTTGTCCTAGAATTCACTCTATAACCTACACTAGCCTCTAACCTTGGTGATCCTCCTGCCTCAGCTTCCTGAGAGCTGGAATGTGAGGTGAGGTGTGAGCCTGGCTTCTCCAGGGATTCTCAGGGCCTAGATTAAGAATCTGGGGATGTGCTTAGCTCAGAACAAAATAGCTACAAAAGTGACCGTGTACAGATTCCATGTACAGAGTTCTGTTGGCCCAAACATGCAGGAATTACCGTGTAATCTCGAGTGAGGGAGACATCAGTACCATCTTGCAGATAATGGGTCTCCGTGAAGTCATTGGCAATGAGTCCCCTGTGGAAACAGAAATGACATAAAAAGATGAGTGTGACATGCATAGACAGACTGCCATGAACCTCTCAGGGGTGGGGATGAGACACCCCAGGGGGGCTCACAAAGGGCTTCACCTATTCACAATTCCAGGGAGAATTTAGAGGGGACCCAAGTAGGAGACAGTCTACAACAGATGTTTTTAAAAGTTGTCCATGTGATCCCTGTGAGGTCCCCTTCATTTTTCTGATTCCATTCTTCTCAGGTGCAAAGTTTAGCATTCACCATGTACCTGGAGGGATATATACCCCCTCAATACCATACCTCCATGACACATCATACCCCCACTATATCCCATCACCACCAGACCCCATTGAGGTTTGGTTTGTTGCTATGTATTGTAATGCTAAATACTGGCCTCCAAGGTCTGGTTGCCCTCAGGGATGAGAGAATCCTTACACATACCAAGTAATGCTATGTGACCTTGCTCCTTAATTTAAAACTATTGGTTGAATAAAGATGCTGACAGCCTATAGCAGGGCAGAAGAGGTAGACGGGGCTTCAGCTCCCAGGCTTGGGATATTAGGAGGACCATCATCAGAGAAGAGAGAAAGAGAAGGTGGTGGGAGGAGAAGCTACTGTGGTAAGGGATCATAAGAACTGACCATGTGGGCTGGCCAGAGTAAGAGCAGCCCACATGCAACATGGCAAGTCATATCTCAGGGTTATTGGCAGGGAGGTAGACATAATAGCATAGAGGGTAGATATCAGCTCAGATCTAGTGCCATGAAGGTTTATTATAAATACAAAAGTCTGTGCCTTTTATCTGGGAACTAAATGATCTAAGACAGGATAGAAACCCCAGGTTGACTTTAAATATTTTCCACAATAACACCCCAGCACAGTACATACCATACCCCTTACCCCAAATCCCATTCTTTATTACAGTTGTACAGACAGATTTCCAAGTTGGGAAAACCCATCCCTAGATGTCACATTGCCCACAAACTCGAATCAGTGCTGAAGCCACTAGCTGGGCAAACAGCTTTGGATCCAAAGATATTTTCCTCACAAGTGAGAGATCCAGCTATCAATATTGAAATCTCACAGAAGAAGGTAAAACAATATCGAAATATTGTAAGTGATACAGGTATGCAAAAAACAAAAGCAAACAAACAAAAAAAGCCTGACTTGGCTACACCGAAATCTGAATTTCCAAGATAAGATAAATTCAGGAAAACCCTTTGTGTCCCCAACTAAAACTATGGCTGGTTTTAGCTACTGGGTCACTAAGATAATTATACCAGCCTCTGCTCTCGAGGATGCCATAGCCTGGTACGGTGACAGAAGGAATTGTCTCAGAGTAGGGGAGCTGTGTTCTTGGGTGAACCACTGTGCATTAGATAGCACATCAAGAAAGCATTGCAGAGGGAGCAGGGCGCCACTGTGCTGTAACAGAGAGAGGAGGAGGCTGAAATTCATCAAAGGGTGCAGGTGTGTGTGTGTGAGGGGGGTGTCCCAGGCTGAGGATGGCCATTACAGGCTACCTAGAGGTCTGGGACTGGGAAGCCAGCAAGGGCAAGAAAGGGCCTTACACAGAATCTGTTCTTATCTGTCAGTGCAGTAGAGTCCTGAGTGGTTTCAAATTCTGAGCCCCTGGAGGGCAGTGGAGGGGATGATGCTGTTGCTTTTCACACCACCAGTTCTCCTGGGTGGGGTCAAGTGACAAGCATGTGACCCAAGCCCAGCCCATTGCAGATCTCCTTTGCAGAACTTTGGGGTACTGGGACTACTGGGAAGTGGGGTCTCAGAACAAAAGCCCATCCCTCAAGTTCTCATCTCTTCTCAGCTGCGCAGCCCTCCTGGGCAAGCCCATTCTCAGCGAGCACAGCAGCCTTGTTGCCATGTCTAGAGCAAAGCAAATAGGAGCAGGGAGCAAGCCAACTGGGCAGATGCGGTGGAGGAGAATGAAGCTTTCCAGAGGCATTCCCAGGTTTTAACTGTCTTTGAAACATCTTTGGAATCAGAGAAGATACAGTCAGGTACACACTGGGGCTCCAGAGAGTTCTGACTTACCACTGCCTGCTTCTTCAGGTCCTGGGGTGGGTGGCCTAGAGAGGCAGCTCTGCCACTCATGACCCTACCTCGATTTTTACCTTGAGTAATTCTCTTCTGGTTCACACTTCCTCTAGCATGCTGTAGTCCCTGGATGGTTCTAGAACATTCCACCAAGGGCTTAGCCATTTGCAATATCCTGCGTCTGGAATGTTCTTTGCATGTTTTGTCAAGTGGCTGACTTCCTCGGACCTTCCTTCTCTTAGTTACTGGAAATGCTGTCTCCCCAGGGGCCCCCTCCTCTGATGTGGACTCTGAAGCAGCCCCTTCACCATTGCCCACAGCAGAGCCCTTTGGTTTCCTGTAGAGCATTCCAATTTGGTTTGTTTGATCTGTTTATACTCTGCCTCTCTTTGCTCTCGAGAATGTAAGCCATAGGGGCTGTTCACTCACCATTTTGGTCCCAGTGGTGCAGACCGCCCACACAGCCTTCTTCTTAAGCTAGGAAAATTTTGCTGAGCACTTCCTTTTTACATTTTTTTTTGAAATTATAATTTAATTATAACATTTCTCCTTCCCCTCTCTTCCCAACAAACCTTTCTATATACATCGCTTCCCTGCCCTGCTGCTGCTGCTTCCTTCAAATTCCTGGTCTCTTTTTTACTAATTGTTATTGCATGCATATATGTATAGACACATCTACATCCATATTCTGAAATATAACCTCTTCATTCCATATGCTGTTACTTGTATGTCTGTTTCCAGGGCTGACTGTTTGGCACTGGACAACCATTTGGTGTGCTCTTCCCTGGGGAAGGCCACCTCTCCTGCTGCCAGCTTTCCTTAGTCACCTACAGTTCTTTGTATAGGGTTGAGGCTTTTTCCCCTTCTCCCTGCCACTTTGGCCTGTTCATTGGGTTCTTTGGCGCTGTCCTTGTTCAGCTCACGATGAGCAGTCATGTTGGTGATACTCTATGGGTGTAGCTTCTGACATTCGTAGGAGACACAATCACACAGAAAACTCTACCATCCTTTCTAGATCCTATAGTCTTTCCTCCCCATCTTCCACAAGTTCCCCAAGCCTTAGGTCTGGGAGTGTTTTATATGTGTCCACTGGACAGGGCTCCATGACTCTGCATTTTGATTGGTTTTGGTTTGCTGTAGCAGTCTCTGTCTGTTGAATACTTCCTATGAGCCAGGCATCTGCTTGGCCTGTAGCATCTCATTTAGCCTCCACAGTAGCTAGCTATAGGGATTTGGGCTCTGATTTTGTTCATTGTTTTCTGTCTCTTGAGAGAGGTCTAGCCTGGCTTTGAGCTCCAGATCATGGTTAGGCCTCTGAGAGTACAGGCTTGGGTCAGTAAACTCAGCTCTAGCTCTAGACACTGTTATTAACCTAAAACAGAGATACAAGGAAGGTCAGGTGACCTGGGTAAAGCCTCACTCTAGTTGGTACTTTTTCAAAAGAAGATTATTTATTTTTATATTATGTGTATGAGTGGTTTTCCTGCATGCACGTCTATGCACCACAGGCATGTCTGGTGCCTGCAGATGTCAGAAGATACCATCAAATCCCCTGGAGGTGGATCAATGGATGGCTGTAAGACACCGTGAGGTTGCTTGGAGCTGAACCCTGGTCTTCTGCAGTGTCTTAGTTAGGGTTCTCATTGCTGTGTGCGGACACCAGGACTAAGGCAACTCTTATAAGGACAACACTTAATTGGGGCTGGCTTACAGGTTCAGAGGTTCAGTCCAGTATCATCAAGGTAAGAGCATGGCAGCATCCAGGCAGGGATGGTGCAGGTGGAGCTGAGAGTTCTACATCTTCATCTGAAGGCTGCTAGCAGAATACTGACTTCCAGGCAGCTAGGATGAGGGTCTTAAAGCCCACACCCACAGTAACACACCTACTCCAACAAGGCCACATCTCCTAATAGTGCCAATCCCTAGCCCAAGCATGTACAGACCATCACATGCAGGAATGACAAATGCTCTTAACTCCCGAGCCCTCATGCCAGCCCACACTTTGTGCTCTTGTGCCTTGTGGAGCCACCAGTCCTTCCAAGATGTTCAGGTAATGCCTCCTGAGCACGTGTTGCAGGTACCATGTGAAACAGTGGAGAATGTGTAGAGTGGAATAAAGGCTAAGTAAATGCACAAATGCAAGAGTCAGTCCAGGGCAGCATAGTGGCTCATCCATTCAGAAGACTCCCCTTCTTTCCTAGGTGACTCATTGTCCACCCCTTTCTCCAGGGCATTCGATGACACCAAGCAGGTGCTAGATCAGAGTGTTCTAAGATGCATATCTACTATAAAAGTGTCTGAAAGTCAAAGTCCCCTGGAGAAGATGAAGAGGGGCAGGCAGATGGACAATGGATGTATTGGAAATATGACAGCAACCATCTTGTACTTTTACCCAAAGAGAAAATCAAATTAGATGCCTCTACATCAGCAAATGGCAGCAGAAGGCAGATGCATAATTTCAAGAGAACATTCCTTTCCTCTGCTTATTAGATTAGCTGACCTAACAAGGCATTCTCTTCCTCTCGACACCAGACAATGAGAGGCATCTCAACTGAGCCAGGAGCTGATGTTGCTGGTTTCCGTTTGCTTTGGAGTTATTAGCGATAACTAAATAACTTGCATTTAGCCAATGATTATTGTGCTGAACTCCAAAGTGAAAGCAGAGCTTGAGCTCCCCACCTGGGGACGATAGACTCAGAGGGGCCACAACTGTATGAGACAGACCTAGAGCTCTGCCTAGGGCTGGAACTGCTTCCAAGCCTGCAGCTAGCCCAGGAGGTGGTATCCAGAAGGTTTCAGAAAGGTGATGGGAAGGAACCAGTTACCTCTGAACAAATGTACAGAAGAGCAGACACTAAGGACATTCCAGCTGGGAGTGGCCACACACTGAAAGAACAGAGTATCGGGGTAGCAAGCTGGGGTTCTGGGCTTAGTGGATATGGTGGTACATGCAGCTCCTACACAGATGGTTTTGTGTATGTGTGTGTGTGTGTGTGTGTGTGTGTGTGTGTGTGTGTGTGTGTGTTTGCTGCTGAGATAGGTAGCTAGGAATGGATCTTGCAGGCTATTACATTTCACTTCTATGACCAGTGGTGCCATGAGCTGACAGTAGCATTGGAACACTCCTTCACTCTGACAGTGACATGGAAAGGACTTTGAGGGGAAGGAAGGAAACAGGGAGGCTACAGAGGAGGCCAGTGTGACTGTACAGAGGCTAACATTATAATATCCATGAGTCACACCCAGGAAGGGCCTAGTGCAACCCCAGATGCTGTCAATGGCTGGGGTGGGAGGAGGCCACCTGGGATGGGACAGAAATTGGTGAGCTCAGTTCATTCACATTGAGTATGTGATTTGGAAGGACCTCTTCTTGGCTCTGTGCATTTAGCAGCTGACTCTGTGTGTGGCTTGTGGGATTGCTTGGAGCAGAGACACCGTGCAGTGTGGTGGGAGACAAGCTGAACTCCACCCTTTCCATCTGAACACTGTATTTTCTGATTTCTAAATCTTTGGACACACATAGCTGAAAGTGGCCATTTAGGCTTTTCAGTAAAATGTTATGATGTAGGTAAAGTTCTTATAAAATACGCATTTATGAAAATGCTTGGATATTGAATCAAAACACAGACGACCTCCAAATGGATTTTTTTGGGGATCAATATTGAAATTACACTTCCCTGAACTTAGCGTTATGTAATTTAGTTATATAGTTTGAGTGAGATGAATTCCATTAGCGTGACCCATGCTAGGCTTACTCATGTGGTCTCCCAGAGCCCCTCTCCTGTCCCCACCTAGAGTGAACTTTTCTCCTGTGCTCTGCCAGGATTTGGCTCCAGGACTTTCCCTTGTCCTTGTTATTTTTTGCTTACTTGTTTCTCCCACAGTGAGCTGGGACACAGGGCAGAGTGACATCCTAGACTAGCCCAGTGCCTGACACATGGTGAGGATGGAACACAGCAAACACTGTTTACAGAAAAGCTAGTTGATTCAAACTGGTTAGACCAATAAATATAAACAGGGCTTAAATGGGTGGCTGCCCTCATGTACACCTACCCACAAGAAGACTTACATGTAAATGTAATTAAATAACATCAACAACAGATAATATAGAATCACAATAGTAATAACAATAAAGAATTTCCAAAGCTTGAAGGCCATTTAGATAATCTCTGACTCCTTGGTATCAATTTTAAAACTGTTTAAATGAGAGAAACAGAGAAATGGCAGAGCAGCATCAATTACTTGGGCTAACAGAATTTATGGTTAATATGTCAACCCCCCCCCATTATTTCTTTGAAGAATGCACATAAGGATGTGGGTTTAATCACCCTGTACGACATAGTCACACAGAAGTGTCACAAGACAGCTCTCACCTGTCAGTCACCTCAGCAGTCACTGTGGATGCTCTCTACAATTGAGTCATATGTGTGTGTGGACGTCATTGACTTTGTCCTTCTGGAGTCGCATCTGATTCTCAGGCAGAGCCTCTGACCTGAACCCATTTTCTGCTGCAGATTCATTACAGATTACTATTCCACAAATTACAAAGTCATTCATATAGAAATGTGGGTCATGGTTTTCTCCTGCTAGAATGTGGACCTGCAGCCAAGGTGACTGAACCAGGAGATGAAGCACCTAAAGCTTTAACAATACAGCACACAATAACAATCATAGTTAAAAACCAGGATCTGTGCTTGTCTACTAACTATGATGGCCGTCTTTGATCTAATACCATCGAGTCCTATATTAGAGCTAGGTAAATTTAGAGTTAGTATGAAGAAGCAGACCAGCACACACCCTCCTGGACCCCCATGGACTATGAAGTTTTTTTTTTTGTTTTTGTTTTTTGTTTTTTTTTTTGGTTTGTAGCCAAAACCTTGGGCTGAGCAGAATCACTGATTTATTAATATGATGTCTATGGAAGGGGCAGAGAGCTATACAGTTAGAGGAGAGGGGCAGGTGGGAGCCTCAGTTGGTAAGAGTGCCTGCTGTGTGGACACAGGGCCTGATCTGGGATTCTTGGCACTCAAGGACTAGCTGGGTACAGTTGTACCCACTTGTAACCTGTAGGTACAGAGTGTGCAGGGAAGCTGGAGGCAGGCAGATCCCTCTGAACTCATTAGCTTCTAGTCCAGCCAGTCAGTGAGCTCTAGACTGAGTGAAAGCCCATTTCTAAGGGTGAGGTGGAAAGCAATAGTGAAAGACACCCAATGTCCACTCCTGGCCTTAATCAGATGTGCACACAAGAGCCGGTGCACCAATGTGCATACACACATGTATAAACACACACACACACACACACACACACACACACACGCACACACAGTGGAAGAGAGGAGAGGGAGGCAGACAGATAAGAGCTGGAAAATGAAAGCAAGAGAGAGAATCTGAGAGGCCCCATCTTCCCCTCAACTTTGCTGGCATTTTTCAGAACTTGCTCTTTGTACATACAGTTCTTCCCTGTTGTCCCTGGAAGAGGTCAGTGCCACCTCGTAACAAAAGTGCTGGGTTCTTCATTTGAGGGAAGGAAAGTGAAGCATTACCATTGCCCACTGGCACCCTCCTTATCACAGTCATAGGTATTGTCACTGTCCTGTCTACTGTCCTGTCTAGTTCCTTGACAGAGACTCTGGAACATAAGGACTGTTTATCCCTAGCTACAAGAAAAAGGAACAGTCAGAAAGGCTAAGTAATATATACAGAGTGAGCCACATAGCTGAGCTCAGGGAGATGGGACTGGACTGTTGGGTTCCAAAGACCATCCTTTCAAATCCTCTGGTCCACACAGCCTTCCTAGGAAGCAATGTCCTAACCCCCATAGTTCTGGAGGCCTGAAATAAAGCAGCTGTCAGCCACATCCCGGAAGTGTATCTGCTCTGCTGGAGTGAGCATGTGGTCAAGAAGGCCCAGGGTGCCTTTCTGCACTCAGTTCCATTTGGTCACAAAATCCAGGCTATTTTTAGTTATAATTTCAGCATTTGGGGATTCTAACAATTTAGTACTGTACACTTGTAAAAACATTATGGCACTCCATTAATTTTCATTTGTTATTCTCTATTTACTAAACTACTCAAAATATCAAAACAAGTGATTTCTGGGACAACATCAA
>JADRCD010147602.1:0-12518 GCA_019843815.1 Montemys delectorum | reverse complement strand
TTAAAACAGGTGTTACTGCAATAAGCCTCATAGTTTGTATATATGTTATTGAGTAAGATAGTTCTCTGTCAATTTCATAAATATATGTAATATTGTACCCATACACATTTCCCATTACCTTTTATCTAAGTCTACTCCTATCAAGGGGCTCTACTGAACTATAACAGATTAATACTGACAGACTGAGGAAAGTGAGTTGTATTGCCTTCAGTGGTATACATTCAATTACTTACCAGACCCTAATGGCTAGTATAAACTTAATGGTCACACAGCTAGCTCTGGTTAAACTAGATAGGTCACAAAATAAAACCTTTATATGTATTACCTATAAAAAAGAGAGAGATTTTTGTTAATTATTTTAAAGTCTAGAAGCTTTCTGTCTTTCCCAGTCTTTGAGTTTATCCTTTTCAACATACAATCTTAAAGCCACTATCTAAGTTTAGGTGTCATGATGTGGCCTCTTGCACTCTTCAAGTTTGAATCCCAAGTATTATTAAATTCCCAGCATAAGACTTATTGTCTAATCATCAATAGGAGGAGAGGACCTCGGCCTTGTGAAGGTTTTGTGCCACAGTGTAGGGGAATGCCAGGGCCAATAAGTGGGAGAGGGTGAGGTGGCAGGCATGGAGAGGGGGGAGGCAACAGGGGTTTATTCTTATTGTTTTTGTTTCTTTGTTTGTTTGTTTTTTGGAGGGGAAACTGGGAAAGGAGAAATTTACATGTAAATAAAGAAAATATCTAATAATAATAATAATAAAAGACGTATTGTCTAATACAAGAGTTCCTATTGAAATCACAGATTCGTCCATAGCAGAATAAAATGAGTCTTATAGATAGTATCGATAAAACCTAGGCTATGGTTAATCTCACTCATGTTATATTTAAAACCTGAATCAAAATTGCTATGAAAATTTGTGAGCATCTGAATTAAAAAACAAGTGTTTTGTCAATCTTAATTGTAGAAATCTTTAATCCATTGCTATAGCCTATATCACACCATCTGGGCATATATGTATTTGTGCATATGTACATTTAGGATTATATTCATTTACCTTTTAATAAGTTAAGAAAAGAAAACAACTCCACATTTGTTTTAAAAATGATGGCTACAAAATATTCTTTGTTCCAAATATTCAATATATATTCAATATACCTAATTCTGAAACAAACATCTTCTTGGTTTTAATTATTTCCCAGGCCCTAATCCTGAACCAAGACTTCAGGGTATATGTTTCCTATGGTTGTTTTATGACTCAAAGTTTTAGTGAAAATGATCTAATGTCATCATTTTAAAATAAAGGATGATCTTTGAATTTATTTCTGGTTCTAAAATTAAATGACTTGCTAAATGCTGTTTTGAAATCTTGGAAACTATATTGTTGTGAGACATATTATAAAAAAATTAACTTTCATGTTCTCAAGAGAACTGAAAAAATGCAATCTTTTCTGCCTAATTATTTCTTTTATTTGATTAAAATATATATGGTTTTACTTGCAAAATACATTGGCATGTACTTTACCAAAGGCTCCAAAGTATGGTCTCCAAGAGTCAGAAAAGAGAAATTGCCCTTTACAGTATATTATGAAAAGATATATTGTTTTCTTGGTAAGGAAACTTGTTATGTACCTAGTTGATTTGATTCTAGAAAAAATATATTTACTTCAAAGACAGTTATATCACAAATATCCAGTGGTAGGAAAACAGCTTATCAGATGTAGTACTCAGGGACGTTGAATGATCAAAAGTGACATCTAAACCACAATTGAGTCAGTGGGTTTGTTCCTGCCTAACACTGTCGAATCCTCAAGAATTGCTCTGGGTACTAAGACAATGCACCAAGTCCCTGCAGAGGAAAGCCACTGGAATGGTATGTGATTAAGGCTGTTTATATGGCTGCTTAGACGATTTGAATTGTTCTTCCTTGTAGATGCTTTCAGCAAGTCAGTACATTGGAATGAGCATATATTCTTGTCAGTTCATACACCCTCTATCTCATATTCAACGTTGACAACAGATTTTCATTTCTTAGATTGTTAATGTGTCACTGGATTGATGTATACTATATTAAGCACGTGAGTCAAAAACAGGATGGGAAAGTCACAGTAAGAGCACCAGGCATGTTGTGATGGTACGTGGCCAGATTTGGGAAGACAGTCACAGGAATGTGTGAGCCACAAGTCTTGCTAGAGAATGCAGACACACATTGCTGAGGAAATGCTGGCTTTGAAATCAGAACAAAAAATAAAATGTATCTTCTACATGGCAGATAAGGAATCTTACCACTTTTCTCTGTGGATTGATAGGTTTAAGGTATGCTCAGGCATATAGTCTCATCAAGTATTGCAAACATAAGATCTACAAAGAGACTAGATTTCACCAAGCTGGATTTGAGGGTCTGGTTGCATTTGTTCAGCACCTGGTTGCCTGCCTCAGTTTAAAAAAAAAAAGAAAGAAAGAAAGAAAAAGAAAAAGAAACCTGCTGGCAACTATTTTTCTTAATTTTGTTTATAAGGGTTTCTTGTTTACTATCCAAATGCTCCTCCTGAGTTTCTAGAAGCAGAAAGCATGAGGCTTAAGTTGTTTGCTTGCATTCATGAGACATATTCCTGTCTCTATCCTAGGTGGGACATGAACTGAATAGCTTCTGACCTCTCTGCTATCTGAAGACTTTCAGTGAACAGCTCTAAGACCTCATTTTGGTTTATGGTCATCTCTCAATCTTCTGTTCATGGATGTGCCTGCTCTAAGTGGGCCTGCAACATCAGTGCAGACAAGTGTTCTGTAAAACATATTCTGAGATGACATTCGTGTGCGAGACAGAATGTATTAGGATTTAATTGGTGCCAACCTTCTTAGTTCAGCTACTATGCAACTATCTTGGCAGAAGGTGGAGAGAAAAATAAGCCATTGTTTGGCTAGTGGAGGAGGAGGTCAATATTCAGAATGTATTAAGCACTGTGTTAATCATTTACACCATTTACCAAATTTTCCGATAACTTGATGAAGTAGTTGTTATTACTCCCTCTAAATAAATGGAAAAAAAGAAGAGGAAAAAAAATCACCTTTTTAAAATCTTGCAGTCAATAAATTGGACCAGAATTTTCCACTAACTGTAAGTTGGCTTATAGAATTATTTTATTAAGCAAAAGGTCTTCATTCTAGTTCCAATCAAAAGTCATTTGCTCATGATCTGTCCAGCACAACCTAATGCCTACACATGATTTTCATCAGTCAAAATGCTACCAGCAAACACAGGAAGCATGAGTTAAACAGATGACTCTTAAATATTATCCCTAAGTTGTAACTGCAGTCCATGTTTGAGATCAAATTTAAACAAAATAATGTGTCTGAGCTCCTTGTGGAAAAAATCCCAAGAAACCAGATTAAACTTATTCAAGTATGCTTATTAAACTTGAACTACATACTTAGTGAGGTCCTCTGGGTGCAGAGGGGAGCCTTCTATTGTCAGGAAGCTCAGCTCATGTCTTGAGAAGTCTGCCTCAATAAATAATTGCAGCACAGTGATAATATATGCATGCACGTTGAATGATGAGCAAAGAACAATAGGGGACCACTCAAAGAATAACTAATCATCTGGTGAAGATATGAAGACACCGAATAATCCTTCATAAAAGAAAACAAAATGATTCAAATACTGATAAATGATCAGGTATCATGCCAAACTGCATACTTATGTTGGTGACAGTGCCCGTGGAGGTAATGCTGGGTGTCTCTTGAGGACAGTAATGTACTGGAAAATAAGTGTGGCACCATTATTAGCTGTTTGCTTTACTTACATCTCAATTTGTAATTTTAATTTCTCAGGCAAACATAACAGTTTTGACTTCCAGACAAGTTCTCTTCCATCAGCATAATGTGTTTAAATCACTGGCTTCCCAGGACTCTCCAGACATCACTCTTCTCCATTACATTGTTAGGCACTAATTTTGCTTCGAATGACCTGCATAATCTTGTAGTCTCATGTTTGTGCAAGCTATTACAAGATATGAAGGCTCACTAAACATTTTGATTCCAAACTGATGTGATAACAACTGGCTTATTAAAGAAAATACTTTCACAAAATAGAAATATAAACAAATATTAAAACAAGGTGAGGGACATTTAAGATTCTAGAAAAGACACAAATGTGTAAACGAAGAAGTAGAACAATAGGAAAAGAAGAAAAATGTGTGCTAGAATGAACAAATTCTAAGAATTAATTACTTGTTGGTAAGTGTTACAAAAATGAGAAATTTG
This sequence comes from Montemys delectorum, assembly GCA_019843815.1. NCBI lineage: Eukaryota > Metazoa > Chordata > Mammalia > Rodentia > Muridae > Montemys > Montemys delectorum. Next base: position 8,260 of record JADRCD010147602.1, on the reverse strand, counting down.
TCAAGTTTCCAGTTCCAAAGTCATCATTCTCTAAAATAAGGAAAAGCAATAAATAAAAAGATATATTCCCTTGTCAGTATGTGTTGATAAAGGGTTAACTGAGCTTGCTTAATGCAATTAAACAATCCAATATATTTGAAATTGTGCCATGGAGTCTGATAGGCAAAACATTGTTAAACCAAAAGTACCAATTAATTACTTTATTGGACCATTAAACATCTGGCTTGCCTTTGTTAGTCAATTAACTTAAACAGTTCATTAAAAACCAATGAAACATGACAGAAAAAAATTAGAGGCTTTGTTTTGTTATTTCCTTTGGGTTTACCTATAGATTAAGAGATTTCATTTCCTTTTGAACTCTGATATCCAGTAGCATAACAGTAAATCACAGACCTATCTGATTGATGGACAATTCTATACCCCAGATCAAAATAGGAAGTCAGAGATCCATTTACTTTTAGTGACTGAACACAAAGCATGCTACAGAAATAAGTAGAGAAAGAAAACTCCTATTATAATATACCTGAGGCAGAGCATTAATGGAATGATTTCTAGTTATAGTGGTAAGGTGTCCCAGCAACCATTTCTTTCAAGAGACAATCTGAAAACTTTAGGAATATTGAGTGAGCACAATTCTGATATATACACACACACACATACACACACACACACACACATACATATATATGCAATTAAACAATCCAATATATTTGAAATTGTGCCATGGAGCCTGAAAGGCAATTGTTAAACCAGAAGTATCAATTGGACCATTGAACATCTAGCTTGTCTTGTTAGTCAATATAGCTGTTTTATATATATGTATATATGATATGATATATATGACAATACATGATATGATATATATATTACATATGCATATATATGATGATAGTGTAACTAAGTCTCTAAACTTCCATGACACTAAATATCACTATGTCTTTTTTCTCCATAGTTATATCTATACCAACAAATATGTATATACTTAGACTGGTAACATATAAATATTATATTGTACAACTTATTTCTAAATTTTTATATCTCACTTTTATACCTGAGTTTAGGATGCACCAGGATCTTGAGGAGTCTGTAGTATTTCATTCATTTATTAATGAATCAAACAACTGGAACTATAAGATTATGTTGTTATTAATATTTTTCATTATATATCCACTCCAATTAATATTTTTGTAACATACAATTGTGTTCTTATATAATTATGCTTTTTGGATAATATGTGAGATATAAAGTAAACTGGTTACTGGTAGGTACTCAAGGTTTTTGTGTGTATTTTCAAGCTGGAAAGCATTAATTAAGTAGAAGTAATTAAACCACTGGGTATACTAACTAATTATTAATTAAAATCCCACCCATGAAGATTCTATTTAAACTGTGAGGAACAAAAATGTAGAATCTGATTATTTCCAAATCTTCATATTAATTGACTAAATAGACACCTAAAACTTAATAATATCACAGCATTAACAATAAAAATTGGTGGCCAATTATGCCTACAGGCTTTAGATTATACTCAAGGGAAGGACACATTTCAAGTAGCCACAAAACCTACTAACAACAATGCCTTATGTGGGGAGATAATAGGGGGTCATAATAAATGATAGAAAGAGATTACTGTTCCATTACTCAATACATCTCCATGTAACCTACACATTCTCAACATCTGGCAGGTCTGACCAATATTCAGACCAGAGTTTAAGAATCCTTCAGACGCTGAGTATTGAAAGACTGTGATAAGCACTGAAGAGGCTGGACTGCTTTGTCCCCTATGAACCCTCAAAACCAACTTCCTAGTGTCCATTCTGGGAATAGAAATCACAAGGAATAGTATCAAATTTAGCAAGGACAGGGCTTATGCTAAAGAATAAAGATTAAATTCAAGAGTCACCAGGCAGTCATGACTAGCCAGAGCTGGGACAAAGGGCTCCTTTGGGGACTTCACTTCCACCCTGGTGAATGGGCCCATGCTGCCCCCACCCCCTCCCCGCAGGTGACCAGAGTGCAACTGAGGCCCAGTTCCCTCACTGGTTCCCTGGCCTGAGGTGGTGCCCACCCCCAACCCCAGGCCCAGGTAAGAAACTCACTGAATAACTGGGTGATGGAGAAGAGGGTCAGCGCCTATGCTTCCAGAGCTGGGAATAAGTCACAGTCAAGCTGCAGACTTCCTCTGCTCAGAGCCAACAGCCTGCGCATCCTAGACAGCGTCCCACCAACAGCATTTCTTGAGACATTTGCCTCCAGCCTCAAGGCACGGTGGGGTCTTGGACACACAGATACCCGTTTTCTCCTAGGCCACATGGCTTGGACAGATAAAGGATAGGAGAAAGATGACCACCTTGGGTGGTGAAAAGTGGCTTCCTCAAGACATGGGCAGGTTGTAGACACACAGCAGCCTGCCTAATGCCATGCAAAACAGTAAAAGAGGAAGACATCTAGAGACCGGCCCAGTGCTATGCCTCATGGGCAGGCTATAGTTAGAATTCTGCTTGACACCATGCCACATAGCATAAACAGAGAAAATCATCCAGATGCCAGTCGGCAGCATGGCCCACCCACAGCAGGAGCTACTACTATGTGCAAATATATGGTAGAGAGATGGGAAAGAAAGAAAAGTGAAACCGTCTGAGCATTATGAAGAGAGGTGGAACTGGAGACAAGAGGGTAGAGAGTAATAATGTCTTGTGAGCAGCTAGCCCACCACTGGTGCCATATGAAATAAACCAACCACTGAGGACCATATTTGGGTCTGTGGCCATGCAGTGGCAATGGTCGGGGTCAATGTCAGTGGCTCATGTTACCAATAGAGAACATGGGGATGGACATGGCTTGGGCTGCCTGGGACCACATAGATGTTCAAGGGCTGTGTAGAACTGGCCCCACCACTCATTGGCTGTGGCATTCTGGGGAGCTAAACTCATCATTTATCTGCCATTGAGATAGCACAGGCACGGAGGTGATGCCTCCCACAGTCTCTACCCTCACCCCTCACCACCTCAGGCAGTAGGAACAGCTGGACCAAGGGTCAAGAGAAAAGAGCTGGGCTAACAGTCACTGACTGCAGCACTCAGGAGAGCAGCCCTGCACCTCAGCCTGGGCAGCATAGTATAGCTGGGCTGTGCTACTGAGTCATCGTGGAGGTTATGAGCATGGGGGAGAGCTAGCCCTGACACTTATTTGCCCTGAGACAACACAGGCACAGAGGTGATACCCTCCCCAACCTCATCCCTTTCCACCTACAGCAGTCAGGGGAGTAGGCCCTGGGTTCATGAGAGCTAGAGAGCGGGCCCTGCCCATCACAGGTTGCAACACTCAAGAGAACAAGCCCTGCACTTTACCTGGGCAGCACAGTGGAGCTGGCCCTGATGGTCAGGGCACAGGTGAGTCACTTCAAAGGTATGTGTGTGGGAGAGATGACTCTGCCACTCATCTGCAGTGAGGTGGCTTGGGCATAGGGGTGATGCCCTCTGCCCCCAACTTCTCAACACCTGAAGCAATGAGGAGAATTGGCCCTGGGATCATGAAAGCAGATGACCTGGTCCTACCCCTTCCTAGCTGTAGCACTCAGGAGACTGGGCCCTGTTCCTCACCTGGGCAACAGACTAGAGTTGATGCTGATGGTAAAGGCACAGATGAACCAGCCCTGATGGTGTGAGAGCAGGAAAGCTGGCCCATCCCCTAACTGGCTGAAACAGTTAGCAGAGTGTGCCCTGCACCTTAACTGGGCAGCAGCCCAGTAGAGTTATCTCTGGAGGCTTAGGTGCAGGAGCCAGCCCCGAAGACATGAGAGAAGGAGAGCTGTCCCTGCTTTCTGCTGATGGCTGCATTAGGTAGGCTAGCCAGAGAGTACTGGACAGCTCAGCCTAGTGGTGGCAGATATAGGAGAACTAGCATGCTGACCAGTTCAGCAACCACCCAGGTCCAGGTGCCCTTCCCCAAAATCTATATCATCTGAAATGACTGGGATGAGTGACCCAGTCCTGCTGTACCAAAGCTGCATGATCTCCACCATACAGGGCAACAACAGGATAACTGGAAGAATACCAGTAAGAATAAAATGTTGATGGTGTCACAGAAGCCAGAGGCCTCAAACCAGATCAAATGACTCATTGCAATGAGTATTTGCAAGTGAAGATGTGTGGACAGAGCGGTACACTATAGGACATACTATGGTACACTACAGCTTCAAGGACAAGATTTTTTCTATCCTTTGTATCTTATTGGGCATTGCAAAGGTGGAGGTGCATAGGAAGGGACGGGGATGAGTGAGACTGGAATGTATGATGTGAAACTCACAAAGAATCAATGAAAAGTTCAAGTAAAAATGGTAAAGGGAGGAAGATCTGCACATTCCATAAAATAATTCAGGGTAATGTTGAAGTCAGCATGAAAGGACAGAAAGGGAACTCCATGAAATGAGAAAGATAACTGGGAATCATGGTCCCTTCTATGAGTTCAGGATCACTTATCAAATGGTGGCAACAGACAAGTTTTAGGATCTATTCCCAAAGTAAGTTCATTTTTTAAGAGGTCAACATACGGAAAAATGTGACATGATTTTCTACAGTGAGAGCACACCAGAAACTTGTAACACACACAGACACGCGCACAGTCTGTACCCTCCATATGAGCTGAAGTCATTAAGAAACCATTACAGGGAATGGAAGAACTGCACAAATGCTAATTTTACAATCTCAGGTGCGGTGTCAGAATGCATGTATCCATTGGAAAATAAATACCACGTTTAAATGGAGGCTGATTAGAAATGATACAGTAAATAGAGTGACAATAACGAAACTGAAATATATGAATAATTACAAAGATTTAAAAACTTGCAAATAGTAAATTCTACCCATCCTACAAAAAAAGTCAGAGTGGCTGAGGAATAAAGCAAAAGTAAGAGAACCAGATTGCAAAAACAGTAGTTCACAGTCCCTGCAATTATTAAAACTACATATCTGAAATGATACATTCAAGAGTATACCACATATTAATAATTATAATTATACATGCACTAAGATTCTTAGGGTTTATGTAAAACAAGAAGGCATTTGCCATCTACTGGCTATAATGAAGGGAGGATCAAGATAGTTTTAAGGGAAAACAATGCCATTAGCTTTGTTTCAAAAGCAACATGTGGACAGAAAACAGATCAGTGTTTACATATTCAAACAAATAAAATGGTAGTCCAGGGTTTTACACAGAAATAATTGGACTGTCAAGTGTAAAAACTGAATTCACTAATAGTTACTGATTCACGTGTTTGTTTGTTAATATTGCTTCCCTGATACATGGTGAAGAATTAACTAGATAATGAGCTTGGGCAAACGAAATGACCGAGAAAGGTGTCTATAAACTGTAATGATAACTAAACATGTACTTAATTGGAAAAGTGAGAACAAATCTCTATTAAGAGAAAACAATTTGCCAAGGGTTGAGCAATACAGATATTGATATCCTATATTCAGGAAAGAAGCTTTTAACCTTTTTTTGATCCGTTTGTGACGGAATTAGCAGTCTATGGACCAAGTATGTGACACATCTATCCATAAATGGTCATAAATTCAGCTTGTATTATTGTCATTTGAATTTGAAAAAAGGTTTATTCTCACTGACAATTACCTACTGTCAAGATAGGTTTCAAAATAAAAATAAGGGCAGAGATGGTTAGAGGCAAACACTTACTAGAAAGTTTCCTTATTTTCATGTATATTCTTTTTATGTGAAGAAGAAAGCAACATTTGGCTCCCAGGTGCTCACTGTACTTGTGCAAAGCACAGAAGTCACTTACTGGACCTGAATCTGGAACACCTATGAAGTTCTCTCTTCTTAGGGTGTCACATGTCCTCCTAGTCAAGCTTCTCCCAGGTTAAATGCTACTGTCTGAACAATGACAAGGTTTTAGAACTAGTGTGAATAAGATCCTATGAAAAGCACCCCTTTGCACTGTGATATTTTTATACAAATATATGTTGGCATCCTTTATTGTATAAAGGAATATTTCATAAGTAAAAAGGCTTAGAGTGTTAATCCAGTCCAATATAGTGAATATTTTTAGAACTGACAATTACCCTGTGGACATCACTGCAAACACCTTGCGAAACATTGTAATTCCACGTGTAGTCCTGTAGGAGTAGACTGTTTACCTTCAGAGCATGTATTTTTCTAATCTTGTCTACATATTTGATAAGTTTATCAACTACTTTAATTGCCCTTTTATGCATGTAGTGGTTGACTATTCAAAATCCATTTTTATGTTTCTTTTCATGTGTTCAGAATTGTGAAAAAAGATTGTACTACAAATGCAATATCTTAAAATGGGCTTAAATATCTGTTAATCTTTTCCTTAAGTATTTTAAGTACTATTTTTAAAGGATACTATTTTCTGCATTTAATTATACATGTGTTGATGACTAAAAATTAAAATACAATGGCCTTCTCATGGGAATATATTTATCAAGCCACTTTGCAAATTTGCTTGGTGAGTCCTGAGTCACAGGGAGCTTTGATGTTGTGTTCATACACTTTCCTGTCATTTACCATTTGCTTCTTCCTTTACAAGACAGGAAAGGCAAGTAACTGCTGGGTACTGATAGGAAATAGAAAGTTCTTTCAATACAATGTAAATTAAATTATTCTGGATTACAGCAAAGAGTTGCATTTTAATTCCTAGTTTATAAGAAGGTTTAGAATGAATAGATTCTATGATGATCATATGCTTCTATTTAGCTGTTACTTTAGTGATTGTTACTGTCATTATTGTTTAAATTTAAGCCATTTTTTTTTCTTTCTGGACAAAATGTACTTTAATGTGAATGTTAAATTAGGTTGTATTTTATTGGCAAATACTTTTCTTGGAAAATTTTATTTTATTTTATTTTATGAGTAACTGGCCTATAACATGAAGATTGGCTTCTTGGATAGAATATGTTGGAAGTAGAGTGGGCTTAATGGTACCACAAAGGGAAATGCCTAATTCCTATTGCCCTGAAGGTGTGCCTGAGTCTTTTCTTGGGAAAGGCGTTTTGAAGGTATCTGGGAGATTCTGAGATGAATAATTTTAGATTGAATGTGAACTCCATGACAATGACAACTGACCCCAGAAAAGAAAATGCAGGATTTCAGGAAGTAACAGGAAAGCTGCATGTGAAAACAAAGTGTGAATTGATTGATACTGCTATGGACAATGAATTCCCAAAAGTATGAGACTAGAAAGCAAGGTAGGTCTCTCCATTAGAGACTTAGGAGGAAGGATCTGGTACTTGCTTGTGGACTTACAACCTTGATAATTGTACTATTAAGTTCTAAAGTGTTTTAAAGCATCAAACTTGTAGCCATTTAATCCTAAAACAACACCACTTTCTTCTTCGACATCAGAGAAAATTAAGAGGTCTGGTGGCAGCAGGACAGAATGATTGTTTTACTATCTTCAGAACAACAACAAAAACAAAAAGCAAACAACAACAACAAGGTGAACATAATGGCAACATTTTCTCCTCAGACAACATCAAGGCTTGATTGGAGTGGCATCATACTGCTTAAATGCTAAAAGAAAATAACTCTTGATGCAGTGCCTTGTATTCATTTAAGAGGCTTAATAAACAAAGAGTGAATCCACAGATAAAAAACTAAGGGAATTTGTTTTCAAAAGATCTATCCACAAAATAGACAAATAATTTTTTTGCTTTTGGCTTTTTTGTTTTTTCAAGACAGTATTTCTCTGTGTAGCCCTGGCTGTCCTGGAACTCACTATGTAGACCAGGCTGGCTTCAAACTCAGAAATCTGCCTGCCTCTGCCTCCCAAGTGCTAGGATTAAAGGCATGTGCCACCATTGCCTGGCTATGAATTTTTTTCAAATGAAACAATGTCTGATCATGGAACATTGATCAGAAAGAGAAAATACAGCAAATAAAAAGAAAGATATGTATAATGATCTCTTTATCTTTTCTTGGTCTTTGAAAATCAGATTTATTTGAGTAAAAGCTTTAACAGGAATTTTTATAATTAAGTAACACATAACAAGAATAAAAACAACAGGAAAGGCTGAAAAATATAAACAAATTCTAAAAATTATATTTAAGTACCAAAATAATAATAATCACACTAAATATATATAATCCAAATATAATTTATACAAACTATATCTGAAAGATAGATTTTGGTCAAAAAAAAAAAAAACCCAAACAACACAATTTAAAAATGGACTATATATTTCAACAGAGAATTCTCAGTAGAGGAACTACAAAC
>JADRCD010147590.1:0-21042 GCA_019843815.1 Montemys delectorum | reverse complement strand
AAAAAAAAAAGAAAGAAAGAAAGAAAGAAAACAGGATTCTGAGCACCTGCTATCTCTTCCCCTCCAATTCTCTAAGAAATCATTTTATAAACGGTCAGGATAAATATGCCTTCATCTGCAAGCACAACAGCTGGTAAGAAGCCAACTACACTAAAAAATAAATAAATGAATTTTTAAAAAGATGTATAATTTGTCTTGGATTTAGGAGAAACCTTGCTATGCATCAGAACTTTCTAAGGCTGCAAAAGCCCAGATTCTCTTGCATCTGAAACAGCTGGAAGGGCTGTATTTCTCCTAATAACACATCCATGTTAGAGATCTCTGTAACCACAGGCTAAGGGAGCAACAGAGCACTTCTAGTGCTATCAAACCCCAATTAATGCCTGGCCTCATACGAGCACTGCCAGGGAGGTCTTCTTAATGCTCAGTCGCAACCACTCACCCAGTGTCAAACAAGCTCCTGGAAGACTTACATTAGCTCGTTCACCTGGGTGCTAAACACACAGATGGGCTTTGGGTTGTGGCTCCCAGGAAACAGATTCCATGTGAAGATGAGCAGTGAAGAGTGCATAAGGAAGGGCAGGCTCTGAGTCCCACTGCTCTGAGGTTGGCAACTTCAGATACTCAACAAAGCTAACACACCGAGACTGATTGCTCTCAGAAAGCTATTGTGACATTTCCTTCTCTGGAAAGTTTGGTGGTTCGTGGAATCCTGTCTCTGAAGTGGAGAGCAGCTCTGGCCGGATACACGTCGCCTGAAGTTTTATGACCACCAAAGTAAACTAGACTTTATCTTGGAATGGTTCAGAACGTTCTCCAGTTCTAAAACTCCAAGCCGGACCATACGACTGACTTAATCAAAAGGCAACCTCTCTAGGCATGGACCAAAATCAAAACTATAGCCAAAGGCAATAGGGCTCTTGGTGGGATTCCTGTGCCTAAGCTACCCTTCCCAACCCCCAGTATAAAAACAAAACAAAACGACAACAAAAACATGCTGATGGGGCTAGAGAGACGGCTCAGCCAGAAAACGCTTTCCTTACAAGCATGAACCCCTGAGTCTAATAACCAGTACCCAGGTAAGCAGCTGGGTGTGCTGGCGTGCACCTATAACCCCTAACACTGGGGAGGCGGGGGGAAAAAGATTTGTGGGGCTCAGTGGGAGAAACTCGACCCTAATATGCAATCCTGGGGTGCCAGGGAGTCTCTGCCTCCAAAAACAAGGTAGATAACTACTGAAGAACAGCCCTGCAGCTGATCCCTGCCCTCCGCAGTCCTACTCACACACGTGCACAGCACTCATTCACGTACACATGCACAGTGACGAACACACTCGAGTGTACACACACACACACACACATACACACACTGCATGCAAAACAACTATTTTGGTTTTGCTTCCCAAAGAACGCGTATACTAAAGTATGTTTTTAAATAAAGCACTTGGTCAAACTTGTTTTTCCTTCCTTTGGGAACACACAAAACTACTCCCTGGGGCAGAAGCATCTCTCAGCCCCAGCGACACCTTCAAAGTCACAGGAGTCTGTTCTTCCTGGTCGACGAGGACAAGGTGCCTGAGTTCCTTGCAAGTCTGTCTAGAGAATGCAGCTGCAGCCTCCGTTGCACACGGCCAGCAGTCTCTCGGCCAGTAACCCATACTGAAGAAGTATCGAGGCCCTGGATGACGAAACTTTCATTTTCCATAGGAGTAGAGCTCTCCTGCAAAGTCTGCGAGTGATCATCTCTCCCTAGCAAGACTCTTATCTGAGTGCTATGGGCTCTTTCACACTAGAAGAGAAAGGAAGGCTGGCCAATGGAAGGCTACTTCAGCTATGGAAGAAAAGAGCTCTGGCTTCAGACCTGACCCCTCTGTCTTCTGGCCTTTTGGTCGCAGGGATAGCTTTCACCTGGGCAAATCTTCCTCCTCCTCATCTGTAAAATGAACGTGATTCGGGTAGCTGGGTATCGCTCTCCTCGGATCTCTAGGAGATTAAGTCCAGCAAGCTAATGCACCTGGCTGGCACAGCCCAAAGAAAGCGCTCACTAAGGTTCACAGCCCCCGGAGTCTGTAAGCCAGTAAGGCCACTCTACCATTTAGACAAAACTCTCATGTTGGTAATTACGAGAAAGAAAATGGAGGCCTAGAGGCTGGGGCTCTTTCCTACATAGTTTCTCCTCAAAAGCAGGTGCCCGGGGAGCCGATTCAATTTGTTCAACATCAGAACGGCATGTTCCCAGACTGTCCTTGGCACTACTGCCTTATCTCTACAGCCCCGGCCCTGGAATCGACAATCCAGCTCGGTGAACAGACCACACAATTGTCTAACTGTACGTTTAGACAAGGAAACATTAAATGATATCTCAGGTGAAGAAAGCATGAGAGGAATGACATTGGCGAAAGCCGGTGTGAACGCTGATGGTGGTGGAGTCACAGGAGGCCTTGAGCGATGATAACACATTTGTAGCCCTGTTGACACCTCTACTCCCTTCCCTCCGCTGTTATAGCTCTCCCCTGTAGATCACACCTCCCTGGTCTCAAGCTCCAACACTGAGACCATCTAAACCCTGTCTCTTCAAAGCCTTGTCAACTTCTTGCTCTAACTCTAACTTTGCTACCTCCCGAGGGGCATGATTCTCCTGCCCACTTCTTAAGTAGTGCCCGCCCCCTTGTACACCCGACCCTGGTCACTCACTAGCCCGGCCAGGTTCCCCACCATCAGTCCAGACCTTCCTGTGTGGTCACCTCTACATATCCCGCACCTCACTCAGCTTTTTCCTTCTTTCTTTACCTAATACTCACATGGGGACAAAGCCAAATCCTGGGGAAAGTTCAGCACTCCGCTCTCACAAGGGCATTTCTCTGTTAGACTCATCTGGCTCCACTTAAAACAAGGACTAGTCCAAGAGCATCCTGAGTGCTGCCAGGACCCCCCCCCCCTCTTTTCTCCCTCTTCTCATTTCTATTCTCCTTGATAAACATTCCACCTGAGCTCTGGACCTCTAAACTAAGACGGCACCTCCTACAGGAAGTCATCCTTGACCTCCACCCTGACACGACACCCCAAGGCTGTGGATGGTACTTTCTTCAGGGCTCTTAGATATTCTGTGTACGTTTTTCCTTCACAAGCTCAAAAAAATTTTTTATTTATTTCCAGACCCATAGGATGGTAAGCTCTCAGGAGGGTCGTGACCATGAGGCTTCCCTCCCTAGCTTATTCAATAATGATGGAAGGATGGATGAAGAAAGGAGTGTGTACATGAACCAGAAAATAGTTGAAAGGGAGAGGACCTCCGGGAAGGCAGCAGCATGCAATGATAGGTGGTGTTTCATTTTCATTTCCTCTGGACCCCACCCACCCAAGGAGGAGAAAATAAGACAGCCTGCCAACGACGCCAAAGCATTTAGGTGCACTTGGGAAACATCTTGAGATTGATGAAGTAGACAGGGCATATCATGAAATCTTAGAATAGGATAGGGCCCTGGGGTTATGTGATGGGGGCGGGGGGCGATGTCATGAGATTTCCTTCTCTAAGCTTCTACACTGAACCCCAGGACAAACTTTGGTTCCTAAACAGAATTGTTCTCTTGTGTCAGTAAATTTACTGATGTAATAATTCAGCTGACCCCAAACTCTTGAAAACATTAAAGGGATATTGGAAAGTCCTTAGAAAAAACCAAATAAGATGTTCGCTGTCCTAATGGTATTTGTTTTAAACACTGGATAAAAACAGAGAGAGAGAAAGAAAGAGAGAGAGAGACAGACAGAGAGACAGAGACAGAGACAGAGAGACAGAGAGACAGAGAGACAGATGAACAAGGACTAGGAATCAAGGCTGATTCTGCCCTGGGTGTGCTTGTGCAAACCTCTGATCCAGGCTTGGATTCCATCCTATGCAATGAATGATATTGTACCTCCCATCTCTCCTCTTAGCCCAGACTGAATTAGGTAATGCCTACAGCTCCACTGAGTCCCCAGAGAGTGGGTCTGAGCAAAACTTACACTGCTGGAAGGATGCCTTAAAGCATCGAGGGACCAGTGCTCTTCGGTACTATCCCCACATGTACACACACATACATAGATATTCTTATATACGCATATATGTGGTGTATGGATTAATCATAAACCACATGATTTGACCCAGCCGAGTCAGAGAAATATCCCTAATGATTTCACTCAGCCAAGCTATGAGAGACACAGCTGGCCATCCTCACACAAGTAGAAAGCTCCATATTTTGGCTGCTTTTCAGAAGAAAGAAGGTTTAAAAGTCAAAATAAAGGCACACACTGCTTCCCTGGGTCCCTGTCTGTACTGTCTGCGGTGCTATGGCTTGGATATCCACTCCAAAACTTGGGCTACCGTTTCATTTCCCTTGGAGCAGCTTTAGGAAGTATGGGTCTATAAGAGGTGCTTGGAGGGTTGGGGGCATAGCTCGGTGGTGGAGTGCAAACCTAGTCAGAATGAGGTCCAGGATTCAATTTCCAGCACTGCAGAAATAAAAAAAAAAAAAAAAAAAGAAGAGAAATTGTTAGATCATGAAGACAGCACCCTTGTGATAGATTAAGGCCATTAGCACAGAAATAAGTTATTTACAAAGGGAAAGAGTTCTGCCAAAGCGTCTCCGGGTCTCACACACATTGCCTTGACTCTCTGCCCTGCTATAACTCAGCAGGAAGGGCCTCCTTACCAGACAGATGCTCTTGGACTCCGCAGCCTACAGAACTACAAACCAACTAAAGTTCTACTGTTTACAATTTATCCAGTCTGGGTGATTTGTTATATGGGGGAAAAAATGGGCAGGGACGTATGGTGTATATTAATCCATTGTTGTTCTGTTTATTCTCCAGAGCTGGCCCTTGTGTCTTTAGCTGCCAGAGCTTGTACTGGCAGCCTTTCTACACTCTGGTTCTCAAGGATTTTGCCTAGCCTAAGGCTTACGCCATCTACGCTGCTGGTTCGCAGACCTCCTGACTCAGATTGATTTATACCCTTGGCTTACCTCATTCTCTCCTTGGCAGTCAGACCACGGGACTTCTCGGCTTCCATAACTATAAAAGCCACCTTCTACAATCAATGTATCCCTTGTCTTCCAATGTATCATGCCTCATCCAGCACAACTCTAGTACCGAACCTGACTGGGGTGGAGAAGGAATAGAGAAGAGACACACAGCCAGAAACATAGACTCACAGAAAAGCTGAGATCAGGTGTTCTGGGCTCTCCAATGGAGGCACCTCAGCACCCTGGAGGCACATCTCTTTTATTCTATAGAGTCGAACAGAGAGGCTGTCTATTGCACGCAGCAGAATGATGAGGCAGGGCTTACGTCTACAGCTGAGCAGGGAGGCAGGGTTAATGTATACAGCTGGATCAAGAGAACAGATTTAGCTAATCTCACTAGGAGCAAGCTCTGTAGAACAGTTTTCATGATGTAAACATCTGGAGATTATGGGGTGCGATAATGGACATTCTCTGCACACACTATCAATGTTCACACTCAGACCCCCCAAAGAAGGCCTTGCCATCGCTCTGCTCCTGAGGCTGTGGAGTCCTTGGCATGGCTGTGCCCAAGTCAATCAGGATTTCCTCCACTGGGGGCTTCCTCCACCCCTTACAGTATCATCTTTCCATCACCCGTCCATCATCCATGCATCCTGTTAGCTCTATTTCACTGGTTAACTGACTAATGCATGTTCCTCTCATCTCACTTGGGATAGTAAGTCAAGTTGCTTTCAGTGACTCCTGCAGCCCTGAGACAGACTGGCCTCCAGTTGTATCCTCTTCCCTCACTCTCTGTGCTACAAATTCCTGTCCTTTCTCGATGCTCTTTGAACCTGACACTCCAAATCCAGGGCCTTTGTGCTCACCATTCTCTCTACCCAGGATGCTCTGGTCTGGATACCTTGACGGCACTCCTTCTTTCACACTCATTCACACGCCACCTTTGCATGGATGCTCTCCCCAACACCAGCTATATGAAGTCACTACCTTCCCCCTGCCCCTGATTTACTGCTTTTAGTAGCACCTATCACCAGCTAATGTATTATCTAATTTTAAATTCCTTTTTTTTTTTCTAGTGTCTTTGTATCTGTGTTTCTATTTAAGCTCATTAAGCAAGGACTTTTGACGCTGGGTTTGTTGGTGAACACTTGGTAATCTTTTAGGATTAATGCTACCCGATTAGTCTGGGATCTTCTCTTCCTAGCCTCCGGCTTCTCTGAAAACCAATAGATAATGTCATGATTTGAATATGGTTGGCCCAGGGAGTGGCTCTTTGGAGGTGTGGCCTTGTTGGAGGTGTGTCACTTAGGTGTAGACTTTAAGACCCTCACCCTAGCTGCCTGGAAGTCAGTATTCTGCTAGCAGTCTTCTCATGAAGATGTAGACCTCTCAGCTCTGCTTGCACCATGCCTGCCTGGATGCTGCCATGCTCCCACCCTGATGATAATGGACTGAGCCTCTGAACCTGTAAGCCAGTCCCAATTAAATGTTGCTCTTATAAGAGTTGCCTTGGTCATGGTGTCTGTTCACAGCAGTAAAACCCTAACTAAGACAGATGCCTAGGCACCAAAGCAGGTCCTGCCCTCTTCGACCTGAGCCCAGAGGAGAGCTTGGTCCCGTTGGGCAGGATGATCACGAACACAATTCACAAACTGACCCTTTATCCAGCCTTCCATGTGTTTGCTTCTTAACCACACAGCCTGCTCTTACTTCCAGACAGACTGAGCATTCCAGAGAATCCATAACCATGCCACCAGTGAGGAGCACTCTGCAGAGCCTTAGAGCACTCAGAGAGCGCGAGTGGAGATATATTCATGTGGTGGGGAAGCATCTGCCCTGCCTACAAATGTGGGAAACCAGAATTAGCTCAGGGCACAGATCTGGTTGCAGGGTAGTGCATACAGGCATTTCCCCACAAATACCTAAGTATTATTAGCTGTTTGTCACCTCCCTGAGCTGCTCCCGTGCAATGTATTTTCACCATAGTGCACTAGCCTGTAGTGCTTTCAAGGGATTGTGAAACTTTGAGTTAAGAAGTGGGCCCTGGTGGGAGGAAGTTAGGTCACTGGAAGTGTGTTCTTGAATGGGATTTTGGCCCATCTGTCTCCTCCTCTTTATTATCCCTGCCCTCTGGCCACCCTGAGATGAATCCTGCTGTCCTTGCTCTGGTCACACGTTGTCTCACCACAGGCTCCAAAGCAACAGGAACAGCCAACCACGAGCTCAAACCACCAACAGTGCAGATCAAAATAAACCACCTCAATGAGCTGGTTCATCGCAGGCATTGTTACGGCCACGAAAAGCTGACTAATGCTGAGCCTACAGAGAGCACAGTGGAGCTCAGAGAGCTCACAAATAAAGAGGCAGATAGGCAACGGCAGAGAAGGATTTACAAATAGAAGCAAAGCTGGCCAAGGACAACAGAGATGTAATCAATTCAATTCTATCATCTGAATAACAATAACTATTTACATGGTATATGTTTTTAATTTGTAACTTTTCTATACCTTGTTATATTAAAAAACAGCTCAATGAAGCAGAGACAGGCAGATGGGATGGATCTCTGTGAGTTCAAGGCCAGCCTGGTCTACAAAGCAAGTTCCTGGACAGCCAGGGCTGTTATATACAGGAAAAACAATGTCTGGAGGATGAGGGTGGGAAACAGCTCAAAGACAAGGAAAGGCACAAACAACCCAGACAACTTCAACAGACAAGAAACAAAGTCATTTTTTTCTATCTCAATATCTTTTATAATTTGTTCTGGAAAAGCTGTTTACTTTTATTGTATTAAATTTTGCAGAGAACACTTTTAC
Source organism: Montemys delectorum (assembly GCA_019843815.1). Taxonomy (NCBI): domain Eukaryota; kingdom Metazoa; phylum Chordata; class Mammalia; order Rodentia; family Muridae; genus Montemys; species Montemys delectorum. The sequence goes on along the minus strand of JADRCD010147590.1, from coordinate 13,230 downwards.
GTATACAAAATAGTTTTCCATTTAGAGTACTGATTGTCTTTCAACTATTTTTTTTTTTTAACATTTGCAGCATAGTTACAGGAAAATGTGAAGATTACAGAACAGCTTCCCACAGTTTAATATGCATACAAATCACCTCAAGATCTTGATCAAAGGTCAGGTCATAAGTACAGTGTAGGGCCCTGTACTACTACGGTGTAGGGTCTTGTACACACTACAATGGGTAAGTCCCAGGTGATGCTCCTGAAGGCAGTCTACAGACCATACAACCACACTTTAAATAGCAAGTGCGTAGGCAACTAGAGCAGGCAAATGAGGGTGATGGTGGTGGTGGTGGTGGTGGTGGTGGTGGTGGTGGTGGTGGTGATGGTGATGGTGATGATGATGATGATGATGATGATGATGATGATGATGATGATGATGATAAATCCTGTTGTGATGGAAGTTCCGGGCAGTTGACACTATCAAATGAGGTGAATGGAGAGGATGAAAGAATGCAGTGCCAGGATCAAAGCCAGTCATCATTTTCCCACAGAAGAATGTAGCTAAGGAAGCCCTCGCAGCAAGCTGCTTCATCCTCTAGAGTAGGGAGGGTGGGGCAGGCACCCTGGTGGAGATACTGTTTCTATCTCTGAGACTCTTGGGGATTTGTTATTGTTGTCAATCGTTGTTGTTGTGTTGTTGTTGTTCAAGAACGTATGTGTTATAATCTTCCTGGAGCACAGAGTCTCTGCCTTCCTGTTGGATAGCATTTGCCCTGAATCATTGAGATAGAGAGCAGGCTTCTTGTGACAATCAATTCTATGAATACAAATGAAAAAAAAAAATTCCTAAGCAAGCTGGGCATGGTGGTACACATCTTTAATCCCAGAGGCAGATGGAAGAGTCTTTATGAGTTCAAAGCCAACCTGATCTAAGAAGTTCTAGGCCAGCCAGGGCTGCTTAGTAAGACTGTCTCAAACAGACAAACAAACAAACAAACCAACAAAAACCATATCTCTCTGAAATTCAGGCCTAATGGTACTCTTTTCCATTATGTGTGTATGAACATTTAAGAGTTTACTCCCCTTCTTCAGCCAATTCTCCTCCACTTAGGCAAGGGTGCACAATGAAGAAACCATCTTTTATGGAACTCTGGAATATCTACATATGACACTTAATAGAATATTCCTAAGGTCAACGGCTGGAAGACACAAACAAGCAGACCAATGGGCTTTACAAATAGGTTTCTACTGGGAATTGTCAAACTTTAGAAGACCCTGACATATTAGGCACTGGGGGCAGGGGAGGGGGGGAGCTGTATCAGATAGAACAAAAAACTGATTATATGAACACATATTTTAGAAAGACTTTAGGGAGTTATAATTCAAACACCATAAAAATGTACCCATCTTGTGTATGATTGGATGGATTTCAGTAAACTCACAGAATCCTGATTTAGCCAGTATCCTTACATCCGCCACTCAGTCTCAAGCTTCCACTTAGCCTTTTTAGGAAACTCATATAAAAGAACCCTACAATATGTGGCCTTTTGTTGGGCTTTCATCGTGTTTTACAGTGCGTGGGATCTCATTCGCGTTGTGTGTGTTTATAACTCGTCCTTGTTACTGCTGAGTACCGATGACAGAGCATGACTGTATCACTTTCTCTGCCCACTCATCTGTTGATTGACAGGTGGAACATTGTCATTCACAGCTCATACACAATTCATACACAATGCATTCATGCCCAATGCATCCATACTCAATTCTTCATTGGATGTGCTTTTAATTTCTCTTGACTTTATATATAAAATGAGAATCACTGCACTCAACAGTAAATGTATTCCTAATTTATTTCTTGAGATCCTGTCTTACCATGTAGCTTTTGGCGGTCTAGAACTTACTATATGTAGACCAGGCTGGCCCCAAATTCATAGAGATCAGCCTGTTTCTGCCTCTGCCTCCCAAGTATTGGGATTAAAGCTGTGTACTTCACTGCCCAGTTTCAATTGTTCATAGCTTTCCAAAGAGACTGAACCTTGTTTAAATATATGCCAGCTATTTATGGGGACTCCTTGGGCCATACTCTCTCCAACACTTGGTGGATTTTAGTTTCTTCGTCTTTTACAAAGGAGCACATACTATTATCTCACTATAGTTTTATGTGGATTTCCCTGATTAATAAATCTGCTCCCACGCCTTGTTTTCAATTTGCTTTCATGAATCTTCTGGTGGTGTATCTATTTCAATACGTTTAAATCATATTTAAGAAACAAGCAGACCAATGGGCTTTGCAAATTTTCCTCCTATGAAGATTTCCTAGAAGCCCCTGACCTAGTTCACTTTCTGATGTTCTGATAAAATACGGTGGTCAGAAGAAAGCTGGGAAAGGAAGGGGGTTATTTTGCTTCCACATTACAGTCTATCATTAAGGGAGTCAAGTCAGGAATTCAAGACAGAAACCTGAAGGCAGGATCTGAAACAGAGACCATGGTGGAGTCATGTTGACTGGCTTGCTTCCAGAGACTTTTGTTATATAACCCCAGATGACCTGTGCAGGAGTTACGCCACCCACAGTAGGCTGGGCCCTCCTCCTCCATCAGTCAGCAGTCAGGAAAATGCCCCACAGACACGCCCGCAGACTAATCTGAAGGCGGCGACTCCTCAGATGAGGCTCTTTTCTCCCAGGTGTGCCTAGTTTGCGTCAAACTGACTCAACAGAGCAGTGGCTTTATGGTTTGGTCTCACAGACAGATCTATGATAGATCATAGGTTCATTTATGTGGGTAATACACATGGTAAATCTAAGTGAATGGAAAGAAGTATAAAAGCAAAACCGTGACTGCTCCTAGATATGGTGGAGGAGAAGGTGTATTGTAGATATGAGAGAGAGCCCAGACAGAAGCAGAGACATCTGGGAGAGTCCAGAGTGAACATTGAGAGGAGGGGAGTGAGGACAGGAGGGAGGGGAGAGGGAAGAGCCAAGACATCAGAAAAGTAAAGAGTAGACAAAAAGTGCCAGGTAAGCAAAATGGCTGGATTATATAGAGAATGGGGCGGGGAGCTAGCAGTCCCCCTCCCTAGTCCCTGAGCTGGAGAAGTTTAAGGTAGGGGGCGGGTATGTCAACCATGTCTTGTAAGAGGTAGGGAGGACTGAGAGGTGCTGGGAGAACCTGGAGGGCAGGTCTGCCTCCATATATTAAATAGGCAACTCAGCCCTTTGTCCTGGGTTTGAAACCTAACACCAAATATGTCATTCTTGTCATTATTATAAAAGTAGGCATCTAATTTTTCCAGAATATTTTCCTCCATTATACCCATTTTAAAATTAATTGACCACAAATGTAGCAGTTATTTCTAGATGTTAGCCTTTGCCATTGATTTATACACCAGTTCATTTGCCAAAACCACAGGTATTTGATTGTTATAAAGCTTTGAAATGGAATAATGTACATCCTCTGATTTCGTTGTTCTTTTTTGAAACTATCTTGGCCATTTTTCACTATTTCAATTTTTCATAATGGGATGAAAATGGGAAAAGCATGTTCATTTTTTTCCACTATAGCTTTTATCTTACAGAAACAATTTGGTATTTCTTCTATGTCATTATTTTTTAAATTCTGAGAGGTCAGAATTCAATCTGTTTTGAACAAAAAGGGTCTTCAACAGTCTCAAGTGTATAAGATTGGCCTTAGAGAACATTGGGCTCAGCCGGGCAGTGGTAGCGCACGCCTTTAATCCCCAGCACTTGGGAGGCAGAGGCAGGCAGATTTTTAAGTTCAAGGCCAGCCTGGTCTACAGAGTGAGTTCCAGAACAGCCAGGGCTACACAGAGAAACCCCAGCCTGCATTTCTACTAGAACTTAAATCTTCAAGACAACAGAGATGCGAATCCTGCAACTAACTAACCAAGCGTGTGATCTCAGGCAAATTACTAACCTCCGAGAGCTCCATTTCTGTACTGTACGGCAGCGTTTTTGGAACTATCAAATGTGATATGCCAGGGACATTAACGGGTTTGTCCTAACTATGATGAATGAATAAATAAATACAGGAAAGACCTGGTAATTATTCAAACTAAATCAGAGAGTGAACTAATGATACTCTGAGGCTATGTGAGAGCAAAGAGTTCATCTCCAGATTCCCATAGGTATTTGTGGTAAGAAGGCCATATTCCAGATTCAGCTGACCTCTAAGAAGGGATGGGAGGATATTCAGCATCCCACTCTCGGGAGTTCTGGTTAAAGCTCTAGAGTCTAGGGATCAGCCTTTCTTTATCTTGGGTTCTATTTAAAGCCCTTCCAGGTTAGTCTTCTGACAAAGAAATCATTTAGCTAACAAAAATACTGAACGCTCAATTGATTTGAATTTTGGGATAAACAGAGGACAATTTTTATTTCAAGTATATCCCAGTGCAACTTACATTAAAGGGACATACTTACATTAAAATATTGCACCAAATATCGCATAGAACATAGTTATAGTAAACATCAATGATTAAAATGTAACTGTCTGTGTGATATTTTACCTACATTTGCTTTAGAGAACCCTGCATGTTATAAACATAAGTAAAACAAATAATAAATGTAGCAAAGAAATCCATCCATCAGTAGTCTGGCAATGTATTTTCAGTCTTTTATACCATTATTAATTATACTATATAGAATGTATAATATAAAAATCTTACCTCTAATAACATTATTGATTGAGCTGAACAACAAGGCAAGACAAATGGATACGTATGAAGCACATAATAGTCAATCATTATTTGGGTCTTTATTATTGATCTAAACATGTCCAGTACATAAGAAATCACATAGTGGTAGACAGTAATAAATTCAGTTAAGTATGCTATTTTACCATCTATCAGCTCAGAGAAAGCTGTTCCTTATTATACATGTTTCCACTGTGGCTGTTCTTCCTGAGGGGCACGTTTTAGTCCCCAGCTCTTGGCTCCTTTGCTGATCGTTCAGTGGTCACACCTGTGGGCTGTGTTTCTGCACTGCTCGGGACTGAGGGTCACACATGCTCTTCTTGAGCAGTCAGAATAACCAAGGTGAGGAAAGAGAGCAACCATAGTGCTCTAGATCGTGAATGGAGGGAGAAGGTAAGTGCTGTCAGTGGGTACCTGCCCTGGATTCAAGGAAATGTGGTTCTCAGGGCCCTGCCGAAGAAGCCACGGGGAGGTGATGAGCCAACACGGTACCTCATGTGTACAGGTGCTGCAGAGTTCAGAAGAGGGTGTCAGATTCCCTAGAACTGGAGTTACAGGTGGTGTGAGTGGGAACAGAGCCAGCCAAGTCTTCAGGTGCACAGCAAAGGCCTTCCTTAGTCTGTGATCTTCCCAGACACAGAGTTGGGGGCCCACAGGAGAGGCTTTACTGCAAATGAGAACCATGAGATCCTACACAAATGTGACTGGTGACTAAGACGGAGCCTGCACTGGAAAATGGCAAGAAATCACTAAAGCTAGACGCAGCACTCCCTGGAAGAGCAGAGCCTGGAGTGCTAAAGGCCCAAGATTTGCTTCACAGAATTGACTAGCCATAGCCTAGCTCTGCATTACCAGATGACAGCAAATTCACCAAGAGCCCCTCAGCTGTCTGCTTCGGCTGGAGGATTTGGCAAGCAATATTCCTTCCTTCAGGGTGTCCTTTGCCTCTAATCTACAGGATGCTAGGTGCCTCACACTGAAGCCAGGGTTCTCCTAGCCCTGCCCTGCTCTGTCCTGTATCCCTATGTTCCTAGCTTCCTTTACAGAGCCCTACCCATCCCACTGTCTTTACAGGCAAAGGGCTAGCAGGAGCTCCTATGCAGTTGCATACATAACACATTAATCCTTCTGCTTGTACTCCCACTCCGTTCCCTTCCTGCTTCTGATGGAACAATACGAAGACCCAACATAAGTCATCAAGAGACCAAAAAGCAATGGACGCAAAGTGCTAGGAAGGAGGCAGGAAAAGAGGCTCCCCTTCTATACCAGGGACTAAGAAAATCAGTATGGAGTTTCCTCAGAAAACTAAACATAAGCTATAGAACCTAACTATCTCAATCCTACACATATACCTGGGGGAATGTAAGTCAACATAATACAGAGAAAATTGCACATTCACGTTCTCTGCATCGTGAGTCACAACAGCCAAGATATGAATCCAGCAGATAGATGAATGGATAAAGAAAATGTGGTAGCCATATGCAAATGGAGTTTTAGTTGATTATAAAGAAGAATATAATTTTGTTTTGTAGTAGATTGACTCAGAGAATGAAATTGTTAGCAGAAAAAAATATAGATGGACTAGAGATCATCATGATAAGAAAAAATAAACTAGACTTAAAAAGAAAACACATTTTCTCTCAATGATGATGAAGATGATAATGATGAAGATGAGGGGAGGAGAAGGATGATAAAAGAAAAAATAAAGAAAAATTCATCACAGTACCACTTTTGGATTCATGGACTATTTCATTTTTTATTCCTAGTATCTGTCATTGTGCCTAGCAAAGGCTTGTCACTCAAAAATGTGTCTTGTCTGAACTGGACATAATCTCATTTGATTTTTCTCAACACCAATCAGAAACCAATGTGTTATATTACTTATGTAACTGAAAACAAAGTCTCAAAAGCTATTCTGGCTCCTAAGACCACACAAAAGACTACTATACTACAAACATTAAATTAAACAGCTTTTTTTTTTTTAATGGTTCCACTAGCTATGCATGCTGCTTAAATAATAAAAGTTGTCCTCACCTTTGACGCTATTAAGCAATAAGCATGAACTTTAGAGTATGCCTTAGCCAATAAGAACTGTTTCTGAACCTCCCCTTTGCATAAGGTTGAGTCAGTATCATTAGTTGGGAAATAATTACATGGTCCATAGCCCACAACCCACAAGAGTCTCTGCTTTGTTTTGATTTTTAAATCAACCCTTTTACAGGAAGTTGGTTTTCACCCAGGTAACTGTTGCAAAATATTTACCCAGGTAAGAAAAGCATTAGTCAGCCAATCAGAAGCCCAGCTGCGGTGAGCCTTCATCCACCTCATTACGGTTTACTACACTGGACATCTAATTACCTTCAGGATGGAACACATCCTGTTTCCACTTGCTCAAACTCTCTGACTTGCCCCTTGGCTTTCCAGAGCTGACTGAGAAGTCTAGGGCGACAGGTAAACTGGTGACTCAAATCTTTCTTGGAGCATACTACCAGGCGATTAGTGACATCTCTCACCTGGGGGATGATGGTTGATCATTCAGAAAATAAACACTAGGGTGAGCAGGATTCTCCTCACCAAGAAAGGAGGTGGCTGCAGCCTTGGTGCCCTGAGGCTCTCACACCTGTACACCCTCCTCTCCTAGAGAACTTCACACCAACCACAAACAGCAGACCACTTATGCCATCAAAATCTCTAATAAGCTAATTTTCTATCCATTGACACAACATAATAAGCAGAAAATGGGCTTGGTGTACTAAGTGGCTGTTTTTTAAGGACCTGCTCTGCCTCTTTGTAGCAAGTTACTTGACCTTCAGCAAGTTACCCAACAAGCATGTGTTGTTTGTAATGAGAGGATAACATTGTTGTGTGGCTGAAACAAGACAGTATGTTACAAGGGAGCGCAGCTGTCTGATACAAAACCAAATACAAGCTTTCTTTCCTCTTTACTCCCTCTGTCCCAGAATACTCTGGATTACTGGTTCTCAACCTGAAGGTTGTGATCCTTTTGGCAAACCTCTACCTCCCAAAATATTTACATTTTTATTCATAACAGTAGCAAAATTACAGTTATGAAGTAACAAAAACCATTTTTTTTGTTGGGGGGGGGGGGAGGTCACCACAACATGAGGGTCACAGCACTAAGAAAGCCGAAAACAGCTGCTCTAAATATAGACTACAAATCCACCCAGCTCAGCCAGCAAGAAGGAGCCACCTACAAATCCAGATTTCTACAAGGTCTAAGACAAGAATATAGTTTTATTTTCAGTGCGTCAGTGTAAGTTTTGGAAAGGGTTTTATATAAGCCTCAGCTGGCATTGAGTATACACTGTAGCAAAGGATGACCTTGGACTCCTGATTCTCCAGTCTCCACCTTCCAAGTTCTAGAATTACAAGTGTGCCCACTGACTCAAATGGTTTTATTAGACATGCTCAGTAAATACGCACAGGGGCTATGAAACAAAAGAACATGCCATTGAGATGGACCTCTGTGGATTAGTGCCAACACCTGGCCCAATGTTACTGAATCCTAAGGTGTTTGTGTTTATTGGTGTGTGTGTTGTTAAAATACAGGAAAGCAAGGCATTCGTTTGAAAGTTTCCAGTTAAGCAAAAATTCAAAACATGTTTTTCAAGTCAAAAAGCCACATTATCAAGCTTAGGCAATGTCTCAATGGACGAAGGCACTTGCTGCCAAGTCTGACGACGTGCCTTTGATTCATTGACCCATTTGCTTGAAGAAGAGAACCTACTCCCACAAGTTGTCCACCCACGTGCGTGCGTGCTTTGGCACATGCTCGGCTGCAAGCACATATGAGAGACCATTGAAGTAAATCAACGCAATTTCAAGAAAACACACTTCAATGAGCATGCTCCATGCAAGGTAAAAATTCAGAGTACCACATAGGTTGCCCAATAGGGTGGACTTGAAAATGACTGCACATCCCATGACCCCTGAGTCGTTTTCCATGCTTGGCAAGCCCCCACACACAAGTCAGATAGTGATGACCACAGCCAGCCCACGTTTAAGGAGCTCTTGCAGAGTGGCTTCGTTACTTCACTAATCCCCAGGAGCCTGCAGTGCAGGTGTTATTATGATTGCTATCACGCAGGTGAGAGCGAGAGCGCCTTCCCAACATCATCTCTTTGTTAACAGGTAGAGTTGACATCAACTATCTGTTTTCCAGATCCCGGTCCCTCCGTACCAGGCAACACATAGCTGGGAAAACAGACTGCAGCCAAGGGAGGAACTGAGTCCAGTAGTTTAAGCTGACTTTAAGTTTTCTGTGTCGCTAAGGATGACCTTGAACTCCTGACCCTCTTGACTCCACCTCCCAAATGCTGGAACTATAGGCATGCCCATCTGGCTCAGAGAATGTAATGTGTGTATGAAGACCTATGAACTGAGAGATTATGAAGATTATGACCATGAAGAAGGACCTCTGAGAATATTACCAACACACAGACAGCCGCCCCTAATGCCTGAGTTACTAATGCTTATATTCTTTGAAGAAACAAGAAACCAAGGCCTTCCTTCAAGAGTTTTTAATGAACCTGGGTTCTTGGCATGGATCCCTAGACATAAAGTGTGGCTTCTGTCTGAAGCAGAGCATTTTCTACCGACCACCTTTAGCTGAAGGCACTTTGGGTTGGGCAAGCTCACGCACGCACACAAATGGCTTCCAAACTGCTCAGCCAATAAACAGAGAGAAGCCTACACTTAGGGAAATTGGGGTCAATGTTTGTTATGCTCATACAGTCCTGAAGACTGACAGGATGTGGGCACAGAGGAAGTCAACAGACTATGACACACCTCCCACATGCACTGGGGCCCCACCCTGGCCTGCCCACCACCACTGTCTGCCTGGAACCCTGAGGTGAGGATGGAGGGTGGCACCTCTGACTCTCACAAGGCTTAGGCTGCCTGTGCTGTAGGCATAGCCTACATCCTGACGAGGCTAGCACACACTGGCAATAAACCACCAACAGGGAACTAAAACAACAAACACCATCCTGAACAGCTGTCTACCCCCACACCCACTTTTGTTGAGTGGTCTTGGCAGGGCCCTGCCTGAGCAAACTGGTCCAGTGTAATTATGGGGCCAGTTAGACTGTGGAAGTCTAGGGTAACTCAGGATTGAAAATGGAAGGCGGTCGGCCTATCAGGATGTAGAACTTGTCAACCCCAAACTTTAACTTTCCATTAGTAAAAGGAAGATGTAAACTTCTTCACAGGCCAAAATAAAATAATACAATGTGCCATAGTAATCTTTGGATTCAGACAAATCTGGACTTTAATTCTAGAGCCTTTAAAAATATTTTTTGAATCATTCAACTTATCTATATTTCACATACTTAGCCATCAGCTATGGAAAAGAGCCTGTCCTGGAGACTAAGCAAATGGACTGGGTCCTTTTTAGTTCCGCAGGTACAAGAAACACTGATAAACATCCTATATCTAAAACACTTGAGATCAGGACCAACTCACATCAATTTATCGTAAAATTCTAATTGGTAGGTTTTTCCATATTTCCTACAGTGAACAACCCAAGCCCTTGTCTTAATAGCTGAAGAAATCGGACTTTTCTGTTTCAAATAATAGTTATGCATAAAGCAGATAAATCAGCAGTTATTAGTACCCTAATTTATATTGCCAGCCCAAGAAACACACTCATGAGAATTAACTTCTTTCTTACAGTGTACTTCAGTCTCTATGTCAGTGGTGCTCAACCTTCCTAAGGCTGTGGCCCTTTAACTCAGTGCTTTATCTTGTGGTGACCCCAATCAGAAAATTATTTTCATTACTACTTCATAGCTGTAATTTTGCTACTGTTATGAATCATAATGTAAATATCTGATATGCAGGATATCTGATATATAACTCCTGTGAAAGGGCTGTTTGACACCCTCCACTTTGGGGGTGTCACCAAAGGAGTGGTGACTTACAAGTTGAGAACCCTGATGCTCTAGGGGAAGAAGGGGGAGCAGCATGGTGCCAAGTCTGATGATCTGAGTTGGATCCCTGGAACCCACATGGTGGAAGGAGGCAACCAACTCCTGCAGGTGCCATGGCACATGGGCACACACATTCACAAGGATGTGCACACCTACACATGAGGAGGAGGGGGAAGAAGAGGAAGGACAGAGAGAGAGGAAGGAGAAGCAGAGGGAGCAAGGGAGGAAGGAGACATACATATTAAGAACACATAAGTTTTATATTTTCCAAAGATCATCCATGTCTTTTATTCAATTCGATCGCTGCTTTGTGAATCAAGAAAAAAAAATTCTCATTTTACATACCCAACAAGTGAAATACAAAATGAGTGACTTGCTAAGGTGACAATGGCTAAGTGAAAATCAGAAAAATGTAGATGTTTAAGTTCCTATCTTAAATGCCTTTTCCCTCTCTACTCTGAAAGAAACCAAGATAAGCCCACTTACACTTTTGTTCTGAAGTCTGTAGATCGGCACACCAAATGTGCTATTAGGCATCTGACCAACTCGATTCCTAACCAAGAGCCTTGAATTCTTCTTCTTCTTCCATTCCAATTTATGAGCCCCCAAGACAATTTGTTAGGGAAAAATAAACGTGACAACTCATTGTGACAGAAAAAGCCAATGTGTTCGAATTTGTTGGATCTCAGCCTGGCAATTTGCCTGCATCTTCTGGCATATTCTGATGAAATTACCATTCGACTTACAGTATCTGTCCTCGCAGCCCTGAGTGAATTCCCCTGCCCCATTCATCTGTATTTTCATCTAGCCAAGATGTCAACTTGATATCTTATTTTCCATTCTGCCGAACTCACTAGTAACACAGTCTGTGAAACAACACATCAAAATGGAAATTGTCCCTGGAATATGTAGTTGTAAACATGTGCTGAGTGGATCTTGTGGCAGCCTTTAGAAAAGACAGTTCAGATAGAATTAGGAGATTTAGCATTTAAGATCGATCTGTGTTTTTATTTTCAAACCAAGAAAATGAGATTTCCAGAACTCCGAGTTGAAAGAGGTGACTCTGATATTTAAGCAGCTTCCTTCCTGGAGGCTTTCGGGCCACACACCCATTATCTTTACATGGAAAGAATGACAGGAGATTAATTTGTATTCTGTGAAATCTTCACCCAAAGCATTTGATTAATAATAATTACTGGTTTTCATCAAATGCCTATTGTGTACCAGGAGTTTTATACACTACGCAAGGAGACTCAGAACTACTACACTGGTTTTATATGTGACTAAAATTGAGGTTTGGAGAACTTAATAAACTCATTTAGGCCACACAGAAAGTTAGAAATTCAGAATTCGTACTAAAAATCTATCCCCTTGACTACTCAGATATTTGAGTTTAATTTGCCCTGGACTTTTCATCTTTAATAATGGCGTTAAAGATTTAGGAATGTGGAATGCAGAGTGTTGAGGGGCTCCTGGAATAAGTCTATTTTTTGTGTGTTGAATTGCACTGCTACTATCTTCTCTTACTCTCCTCAGCCCTGGATGACCTGGTGACCAACAGCAAATACAGTGTCCACTGTCCTGGACCCCACAGCTCAGACCAACACTCACCAAACAGTCATACAAGCAAAGTGAAACTGAGTCTAGCATCGTCCGCCATATTGAATGCTAAGATGGAGACATTCCGAGGTCCAGAGAGTTATGGCAAAGATGTCATAGCAGAAAATATGAGATCCACAGCCTATGGAACACTTGCTTTTGCTTTCTGATACTGTGATAAACATCACAACAAAAAGCAACTTGGTGCGATTTGGCAGACGCATCCCAATTACAGTCAATTGTTGAAAGTAGTCTGGACAAGAACTCAAGTAGGAGCAGAGGTAGAAAACATGGAGGAGTGCTGTTCCTGTTTTGCTCAGCTTGTTTTCTTATACAACCAAGGGCCACTTGCCCAGGGGTGACACATTGGGCTTGGCCATTCCACATCAATCAAGAAAATACCCCTAACAGACTTGCCTGGAAGCCAAAGGGATGGAGGTAATCCATCAGTTCAGGGTCCTTCTTTCCCAGGTGACTCTAATGTGTGGCAAGTTGACAAAAAAATTAACCAGCACAAGAAGAAAACAGCAAAAACAATAATGATAGGGTCTCCAACAGAGTCTGGCGGTCAGTGGCTTCAAATTGTGGCTGGTATGTTCCCTACATACTTGATTTCATAGTAATCCTCCCATAGCAAAAGACACTGTCTTCTGTCTGAACCTAAACATGTTTTAAAGAGCACATCCTGTCGATGAATGGGGAAGACGGCAGGAGAGTGTCAGGAATGCTGGAGAGAATATTAACCTGAGAGGTAAGAACTGACATGGTCATTTCTTAAGATGTTCATGCCACTCAAGTAGCAGGACAGCCTTTCCCTGCAGCAGAAGCTCTCTGTAAACTTCGTACACTTTGTAAAATTTGTAAATCCTCGAGGCAGCAAAGTAGCCAGAGCTCCGGCTTGAGGAGCTCCTGCACTCAGGCCCCTTTCCAAGACCTCCCTAACGGCCATAACTGGCACAAAGGCCATCGCCAGCCCAACAGGCCCC
>JADRCD010147587.1:0-15680 GCA_019843815.1 Montemys delectorum | reverse complement strand
GGGGGGCAAACACCTCTTTTTATAGTGAGTCAGGCACACCTGGCTGTTGCCAGGTAACTGTGGGGCAGAGCCTAGAATACAGGCCAATCCTAAGGAAAAACAGAACAAAGATGGCTGCCTCCGCTAACCTGCAAGTCTAGCTCCCTTCTGTCCACGAGAGCCTTTCCAGCAAGCACAGCCTGAAGGATGAGTGCACAAAGAGCAGTCTGCTTCCCTCCTTTCACACACACAACAGCACAGAGACTCAGCACTGTTGGAGCCCCGTTAATTCAAACATCAGGCAAAGCAAGCGGCTAGGCAGCCTGCCTGCTTTCTGAGGCCCTATGCAAGTCTCAGGGCTTTGATCTCTGCACTTCTAACAGTAAGCTTCGTGCACCCCCTGAAACCGGTCTCAGTCAGGACACATGGTGATAATTAGAAACAAGAGAGACAAAGAAAGCAAGCAAAGCAAAAGGCCCTTCCTTCAGGAACTCAGAGAGCCAGGCAGTGCATAAACATCCTACCTCTAGGTAGTAAGTCCTGATGCCCTGTGTATCATGCACAACATTAGGTCGAATCAATAAACAGGAAAAAGCTACTCCTACTCAAAGAGCTAACTAAGTGTGTATAAAATCCTAGAAATCTATCTGTTTCTATTTAATTCTTATGAAGAGCATGCATAGTGGTGGTCATTAAGTATTCAAAAGAACTAACATTTGGCTATAGTGCCCCCATTAGCTTACATGCTGCCTAAGTGACTACAGACGTCTTGGAAAACCACATCCAGGCCAGGCTGACCCCAAGCCCTTGGCTGTCCGGTGGTCTACTGAGCTGAGCCATAATGAATACAGAGTACCTTAGCTCATTCCCCCACAATATGCTTCTCTGCCTCAGCTACCCCTCAGCCTTAACATTTCCAGGCCACTTACTGTATCACAAAGTCAAATAAATAGAATGCAGAACATCTTTCCGGATGTTCTGCAGTACGGTGCCTCTTATGCCTAACAATTAATTGATTCACAACTGCGTCTATCACAGCTGGTGCAGGGAGAGGAGATGGGGAACCCTTCCGACATGTTAGACTGCTCTATACTCCAAAAGGTCAGACAATCTTCAAGATGAGTCTGAGGCCAACTGTTTAATTATTCTGATTTTACCGTAATGCACCATCTTATCTCCCTGCTTGCTAGAATGGATGGACGGAGACTATACAGAGTGTTTTTATAAAGATCTTGCTGGCATACAGATGAGGTGCATGCAAATGGCAACTCGTCAAGTTCTCAGGAGGCTCAGATGAGAAGATTCCCTTGTCGAGGGTGGTGTGTCTCACATCTCCACCACTGAGAAGGCTCCCAATTTGCACCTGAAATAGGCAGTTAGTCAGGAACACTTTAGGACAGGAGTCTAGCTCTTATCTTCTTCCTGCCTAGGAGGAAACTCAGCTTGTAAACCAGTGGTTTGTGACTGAGGCTACCTGCTGCTATCCTGATTATAGGGGCTGGCTTTCTCACACAATATATATATAGATGATTGAACAGCTACAAGGTGTGATATTTTGTTCACATTACTTTTCTCCAATAGGCAACTAAGCCAAGAAATAGCTCTTTCAATTTTCAAATCCACATATCTCCAGATCAATGAGAACTCAAAATCTTCCAGCCAAAAAACACATTTGAAGGAAAACTGAATGTCTGACCTGTGGCTCATCTTTAGAACTCTTATGGGTTCCTTAGTTCTTTGTTTAATGTCTTATCATGGCAAACTGTGCCACCCTTCATGTGTTGATAGTCTTTAATTACTGTATTTTTCACAGTGAAATCAGTTTAAATCCTTCAACTTGTCTATTTGAGATGTTAACATGAAACCAAGTTTGTCTTAGCAAAACCTTTATGTGCAGCACATGAGACTCTACACTGACTCTTCCACCCGTCCCACCATCCTGAGGGGTCTGCACACAGTAGGGAAGCAGTGCACTGATTCCCTCCACAGATTCCACCATCCCGAGAGGTCTGCACACAATAGGGAAGGAGTGTTTGCTTTTCACAGAGTCTAGGGCAAACTCTACTAGTGAGTTTGCAAAGGAAAGCTGTTGATGATGAAACTGATAAGAGGGTATTGTTGGTTCTGAGGACCACAACATGGGGGTCTTCGCATCAGCCAAAAGCGCTGACGAGGATCACACCGTGGTTTTTTCCTCATTAATTTTGAAAAAAATATGAAAATTACTCTGTAAAAAAATACATTTGAAAAATATTTGAATATATTTAAAACACTTGAAAATTATATTAGAAAAAATAATATTCAAAATGTTTTGAACAAAACAAAAAAATGCCAATACTTTTTCAAGTTTTCTGTAAAATGATACTTTGATAATCCAAAGAACGTATGAACTAAAAGTTCCCCCAGAAAGCCACATCTTACATTTTATATTCTACAAAGGCTGATTGAGAGAACTCCACAGCTGTGAGAGGTTAGAATGTTTCAAGTCCAACACCTAATCACAAATTATCTTGAACTTTCTCTAGCCTCTTTAACAGCTACTTATGGCCCATCTGAGCCTGACTAACATCGTCATGCCTATCACATGAAACCTTGGGATGTATTAGTTTGACAGGAGATCAGCTTCCACGAACCCCCAAACTGAGGATGTCATCAGATAGATGTCGCCCTGTACTTCCTCCATTGTCTTTGAAGGGTTTGATGTATGACTTTACTTTTTACTATAAAAACTACATGAACCTGTTAAAACACTGGAACATGAAGTTTGGAGGGAAGCTAACTCACTGTTTACAGGCCATGGCTGGTCCTACTTGGCTCCAGAATAAACTATTTCTTATCCCTTTCTAGGTGGGGGCTGTGTTTTTGACATTACACTAACAAAAACAAATTAGTAAAACATTTATTAGATATGAATAATAGTCAAAACTATATTTAACACTTTATGTGCATGTATCTGTATATGTTGTGATCTGTATATGTTTGTGTGTATGTGTGAGAGACAGAGACAGAGAGACAGACACATAGACAGACACACGCCCAGAAAGATACCCAGACACAGGCAGACAGACTGATTCCGTGTTTACCCAGAGGTTGCCACTGGGATGACTTCCTCAACTGTTCTCCATTTCTGTCCCTAAGACAAGGACTCTCACTGAACCTGTCCTGAACTCAGCCTCTGGGAGCCACCCATGTCTGCCACAGAGCCCTGGGGTGCAAGCACATGCTTTCATGTCCAGCTTTTACAGGTAGGCATGTCCCCAGCCCCTTCACACTTCTTCAACAAACTTTTAGCTAATAATGTATTCTACTATCAAGTTCCTTTGCATGGAAACAATTATAATTTTAATTTGTTTGAATAATTCTGAAATGAATCCTACTTATCCATCTTTGTTAACAAGCCCAATGGCAGCACAAAGCACATGGAACAAAGCAGAGAAGGTTAAAGACATGCAAAGGGTAATGTTGTGGCATCACCTCAGAGGCATCTCCAGCCCTATTAGAATTTCTGATCGTTCAGACCTAAGGATACGAGCAGAGAACCTCTGAGTGATGAACTCTTACATCCCCAGTGCTATCTCAGACCAGATCTTCCCAAGGCCCTCCATCACGGCCTGCATGTTTCCAGGGTCTTACAACAACGGACACAGATCCTACAACTTCATCTCCTCGCCCTGCAAGCCAGTCTTCAGCATAGCCTGTGGTGCGCCCTTCAAATACACATAAAAAAGAGTGACCATCTTACCACTTATGGTAGACCACACCTTGACCCTCACCACCGCAGCCCTCCATGCCTCGACTATCAAATACTTCTCCCTCAAACTGGACTTCCTCGAGTGGCCATTTCCTCTAGTAATTACCCACAATCCTGCGCCAGACACCTCCATGCTTAATGTCTCATCTCCATGGTGGCACAAGGTGGAGAGGCTTTCTGTGGTGGCGACTATTCTCTGCCCTTTCTCTCGTCTCTTCCTGAAGACTCTGGACAAACAGCTCCTCTTGGTCTTGCCATGACGGAATGTGTTGTGTCTCCAGAGACACTGAACAATAGAGCTAAGTGACCACAGACTGAAACCTAAGCCATGGACCAGCACAAGCCTTTGCTTGGGCATCAAGGGAAGCTGTCCCAGTCTCAATTCACTGAGAGGTGGGGAACTGTTGGCCTTCTGTGGATGATGCACATTCAGTCCTTGACCACAGTCCACACTCTAGGGCCAGCATCTGGAATGAGCCAGAGCCACATACTCTTCACATACTGTGGAGGTAGAGACATATCTCAACTGGAGAGATCCTTCCAGATCTTCTTAAGACAGGGCTATAGATGGAATGAAGGCCCCCATGTCGGGCCACAAGGACTGCCTAGCTCACCTTCCCATGTCTGGGCCTCGAGGACTGCCTAGCTCACCTCCCCGAGGCCTACATGGAAGGATGGTTCCCATGTAGGGGACCTTCATGACAGTTTGCAATAATGAGACTGAATGAAACCAGACTTATAGCACAGCCTTAGCTAACTGACTTTAAAACTGCCTGCACAGTATTAACTGGTCCCAATGCATGGAGGTTCTGAGTGCTTCAGACAGAGACAGCTAAGGAGGAACACTTCATTCCATTAAAGAAAAGAGGCACAAGTGTCTTTATGATTCCCAAAATCTCTTTGGAGAACGATGCACCTGTCCCAAACCCTGACCCTCAGGGATCAATGCTTGTCTGAGGGCTAAAGAGAACATATTAGCCAAGAAACAAAACCCTGGCGTAACCACAGAAGCTCACTAGCGCTCAACAAGGATGGCTCATAGTTCTAAGCAATTAGGATGAGCCCTGTCTTTCCCACAGATTAACAATAAAAAACAAAGGCAGACATTAAAACACCAAAGATAACTCTCATCGGTCACTGGCAGATTCACGTCAGCTGCCCTTCCACAGGCGGCCACACTTAACAGATTGTGTTCAGAGTTTAACTCTGTCTCTCAGCAGCTGTATGAGTTTATATTATGCAAGCTCTCTGAAAATCAAATTTTTATCAGTTGTAACACACAGACGAAATACGTCTGTGTGCAGAGTGGTATCCGGCACGGGGATATGCACAGGAGGCATCCAGCGAATGACTGCCATTTTTAGATTAGGAGAATGTCTCCTGTGACCATCTCCTGGCTAGAACTTATCCCAGTCTTAGTGAGAAAAAGATGGACATCTTGTTAAACTCAAATAACGAGTGGGGTCAGGTTCTTTAAGATTAATGAAATACTGTGCACTCTCCAGTACTGCACAGGATCACATGTGCTAACACGATCATAGTTAATGCGAACTAAATTATGAGACAGGTTGAACTCCGGGTGCAGATCTGTCAGGACAATAACAGCAGCATCTGTCAGTTTGGGGTACTTGTCATTTCCAGTGTTCTGCCTAGGTGGCACCCCTGAAAGACTGTGCTTGGGACATAATTATCTTACCTCAAGAGCATCTCAGAAGGGAGATGACAGTTAACAGGTCAATGAAGGCTGGCCTGGGTGCAAGAGCCCCCTGATTAGCCAGGAAGACAATGGAAATAAACCTTCTACGAATTACAGTTACAAATTATGAAAATTCTTAATACCAGGGCCTACTTTACATCTACACAGGAAATAGGCTGTCTTCTCATTTACCTTCCCAGAGTCATCAACAAACAACAACAACAAAATCCCTGCCGCTTCCCAAGATGTACCCTCTCCCTGGTGATGGAGAAGAAACGAAAATTTTTCTGCATCTCCATTTTTATATTTACATAGTCCTAACACCTAAAGAAAAGAGGCACAAGTGTCTTTGATTCCTCAAATCTTTCTCTCATCTCTCTCTCTCTCTCTCTCTCTCTCTCTCTCTCCCCCCCCCCCCCCCCCTTCAGTGGAGGCATTTAGTCCACTGAAGTTTCTTATTTGTTCCAAAGCTTTTGGAGATCTGCCCTTTGCTTTCTGTCATCTGGACACGCCCCCACATTCTGTATTACTGTGTGTCTGCTTGTTACATCAGGCAGCACGTAGTAAGAGTTGGAACTACTGATGATGTGTATGTGAGGATGCTCACAACAGTCAGACCAGGTAAGACAGAGCGAATGCGACAATGCTCACACAGCTGGCTTAACTATGGCAACAAAGATGGTTCTGAGGGACTACGGATTAATACCATTTGCTTCTCAGAGAAGGGTACGCGGTCAACCTAGCCATCAAGGTCCAGTTTGGAGGTCTCGCCAGGCAAAGGCCTTGGAAAGTAATTAAGGTAACGCTTTGCGGGCTGGGGTGGAGCTCGGTGGTAAAACCTGTGTTTGAAAGGCACAAGGCTCCTAGTTCGAATCCCACGCCCAAACACTTTACACACTGTCATTATCAGACACTGGCATAATGTTAAGAAATACCTCTTCAATGATCTAAATGGCTTTGCATTTACCTGAAAGAATCAATGCCTCAGGATTCCCTTGCAGATCCCTGGCAAAGGAGACCTCTCATCTGATCTCAACCAGCCACCCATGACTCTCAAGGTGAGAA
Organism: Montemys delectorum; assembly: GCA_019843815.1. Classification (NCBI taxonomy): domain Eukaryota; kingdom Metazoa; phylum Chordata; class Mammalia; order Rodentia; family Muridae; genus Montemys; species Montemys delectorum. Next base: position 9,189 of record JADRCD010147587.1, on the reverse strand, counting down.
TCCCTTGCCTTTCGATGGAGGGTCATGCCACAAATGGCTATACATGAGTTCCTTCCATACATAAGCCCATTAGTGCCTCATAGCTGGGTCAGTCTAATGCAGTCATCTACAGATCATGAAGGTCTAATGGACAGAAGTATGATGTGCTAGGAAGAAAGATGGTGGGGAGTTTTGAAATGGGATTGAAGGCATTAATCTTCCTCTATCTGGGTTGGCACTCTATAATCACACTAATTGAAAAGGAATCCCAAGAGATCAGACGGTAAGTGAGCTGGCCCGGACCTGCATGCACTTCTGCAAAGCAGCTGTGTGGGGAAAGTTCTCTGACCTCCTCATCCAGAGCACTGCAAGTCAGTGTCCGCTGAGGGGAGTGGGCTGTCATCCAGCCTTGTTTTGATGAGTGAAGTTGTTATTTATCAGTAATTGAAGTTGTTACTTATCATCTGCACCCTTTACCCATAATCACTCACTCAGGTAACCCATCATTCAGAAATACACACAGCGGGTCTTCACTAGCCACAGCTACTAAGACCCATCACTGATTAGAAATACCATGAGCAAAAACTGCATCTGTGCAGAGTAAATACAGCTTTTTCTGTATATATGTAGTTCCATATAGAACTGCACATTTACACTTTATCAGGCATTCTTAGCAATCTTTCGGTGACTTAACAGAATCTGAAGAATGTGCACAGGCTATATAAAAAACCAGTTAATCATTTCAGGAGGGGGAGTTGTGTACCTGTGGATTTTGGAATTCTCTCCATGGATCCTGAGGGATCTGTATGCTATGTATTATACCCTGAACACGCAAGGCTCAAATATTTCATTTTCAGTTTGCCCTATTTTTAAATTTTTAATCACTGAATAGGTTACGTACTGCAATTGTTAAAACCTACATGCAAACAAGTAACCTCCAGCCCAGACTCTGGTCACAAGTGGCCTGCACTACTAGGACACACAATTCCACTATCGTTCATTCATATGGTTCTGGAAATCAGAGAAAGCTGGTATCACAACCTCAATTTTAAAGTAATGGCTAGGAGCTGACAAAGGGCTCTACTTCATCTCAGGAAAGGCCCGGACACTACACAGTTAAATATGTGCTACTTAATTTCATTACAAAATCAGTGCCAGGGACCCAGACAGACTCCGCTTCGTGTGCAAAGAGCACAGCCTTGGAGCAGCACTGTCTGGTTGGCATTCAGGCATAGCATGCTGGTATAAAGAGAAGGATGGAAGAGGGAGCAGGCCTGTGAAAAAGTAACGGAAGGAAGACTAGTGAAGAGTGGGTTTCTGTGGTGCAGGACAAGGAAGATGGGGCCAGGATGACTATACACCTGTGAAAATAAGGGGACCTTTGGGAGGCAAGGAGAATGGGGCCATCATTACCACCAGTGTTTAAAATGGTAGGCTGTATAAATATGGTTGAAGAAAAACATTTTAGTCCCCCATTCCGCATACTTTCCATGGCTAGGTGCCACCCATATGAAAAGGCTAAAACCAATATCGAGACACAAATAAGAGGATTCTAGAAAGGAACAGCAGACTGTCGTGGGCTCTGGACAACATTTTGGTGTGTCTGGCTATGTGATGTGCAGCAGTGAGCTCCACCTCCCTGTTCCTATGAGCAAGCCACCCCACCTCCCTGTTCCAATGGGCAGTGCACCCCCACTTCCTTGTTCCAATGGGCAGTGAGCTCCACCTCCCTGTTCCGATGGGTGGTGCACTCCACCTCTCTGTTAAGGAACCCAAGGTAGAGAGCCACAGTGCCATCTCCCAGACATTTCTCTTTCTCTTCTTTCCACGAAGGGACACATTTAGTAGTCACACTGACTCCCATCCCCCATTATTATAGTATCGAAAGGTCCTTTATAAGCCCTGATGCCTATAGAGCCCAGTAAGAAATGGATTGTTTTTAAAAGGATCTTTAAGGAGATGTGGTGGTCACTACAACAGATTAACTGCCTGCTCTAAGGGGCCAAACTGGAAAAGAAGGCCATGCATTTACAAACAGAAGATAAAGATGGCTATATTTGTGTTGAGTTTGAAATACCTGGAAAAGAAGAAAGTGGGGGCTGACACAATGGAGACAAGGTAGTGGGAAAAAAATGATCAACCCTTTCTCTTGTTTGTCTCCTCTGTGGTGCTCGGAGCCTACTATTGTACTCCTGGGAGAGTTGTCAGGGTAGACCAGAAGTCTGTAGGCAAAGTACTGGAAATCAACTACCCCAGCAGTAAGCTGTGTGACTTAGGGCAAATAACTTAATTTCCTGGTACCTTGGATTGATATATGGGGATATCAGTCATATTCACAAACTCAAGAATCACCAATTTTCGAGGATATAGAGGCAATACAAATTCTTTATAAAATCGATAGCATATATTATTCAGGTGCCAGATATTACTTATTATTTATGTATAATGCTTTAAACCCAATACATTAAAGAAACCAAGTTGGTAATCTGACAATAAAATAGGATGAGGCAAGGCTAAAGTTTCATTTTTTCCAATTTTTAAAATCAATTGTTTGAAATACCATACAATGTATTTTAATCATATAAATCCACCTATAAATAAATCTCCCCAGATCCCTATCCTCCTTGTTCCTTTTTAAAAAGAAAGAACTCAAGCATGCCAATTTGTATTGCCTATATGATCCTGGGTTGTCCAGCTTGATGTGGTTCATCTACCAGAAGTCACTCGTTTCAAAGAACTCCCCACCAGATCAACTGTTCATTGCTCCCCAGTTAGCAACGGGCACTGGCTCACAAATCCCTTTCCACTCCACTGAAGTCACATTTTTAAACTTTAAGTTCATATCCATTAAAAAAAGTAATAAGTACTTCATTCATGTCAGCGAGGAAGCAGAAGCATAATTACAAGGTTGTGAAAGTGGGAGAAAATGAGCATTTCTCCCAGCATGTGTTGTGTATTAAATTACAACCCTCAGCGGTGACGGAGATGACATCAACCCTCACGCGGTGATTATTTCAGTATGGAACACTTCTTCTGATTTGCAGCCCCATCTTAGCTGAAACAGGATGCCCAAACATCTGGCAATACTTGGGCTCAATATAAGGCTGATCTACCCTTGGTGCTGCACTAATACACGTTTGCATGTAACGCCGATAGCAAATGGTATGAAATGCTCTTGTACTGGTTCTAAGCAATCCGAAACTATAACCAAGCTCAAAGCTACGTTACACAAACGGTAGAAGCACAGTCTCCTTACCTTGATATTTTCTTCCCCATCTATACACAAGTATGGCAGGTCATCTGCACAAACACTGCTCTCATATCCAAAGTGATCGTCCCTTCTTTAGGCAAGAAGCCTGAGGACCTGGTCATATTTGTATGGCCTACTAACATCTGTTTTACGTTTATCAAAAGGCCTGAAAACTAGTGAAAACTAAACCAATATAGTTCTAAATGAATTTCCTTAATTGTTGATTGGCGGAATAAAGACAGCAGAACAGCAGAAGCTAATTGCTGGGCGAAGACGCGGAGGCGGGTTTTCCAGGCAGGATAGGAAGAGGGGGATGGAGAGGACTAGAAACAGGCCAGACGGGGAGAGGATAAGAAGCTGCAGACATGTAGGTCTCTTGGGGCACCAACAGTTTGTAGCCTCGGCAGGCAACTGCAGAGACCAAGGAGGATGGGGCAGTCTATTCTTCACTCAGCCTGTGACTGGGAGATAGCGTGGGAGCTGAGTGAGATCAGCCAGGGTGGTCTATCGGCAGCTTGGTGGAACTAGCCATGAGAGCTTGAAAGAGCTTGGGCGGAGCTCACAAGAAGGAGAAAGTATGGGCAGGAAAACACCAGTGGGCAACATAGCAGCTCTTGAAGCATAGCCGGGAAGGCGCTCCCAGTGTTTGTGGGAAAAGCCTTAGCTAGCAGGCAGGGCGGCAGCTAGTCCAAGAGCCTAGCCGGAAGTAGCATAGTTTTCTAAAATCACACTCAACACTGCTAAGACTTGGGCATGTGGTATCTACAGGAATTACTGTCACTTGGCTGGGAGTCCCTGTGCTTGAGTCTTTATTTGAAAAAAACAAAACAAAACAATACAGACTACTTCTCACATCGTGTGTTGGAACGTGGGATTTCCTTCATATTAGAATCATGAGGGCAGGCAGGGTACAGCTGCACCAGTAATATCCTGATATTCCAAATAACCTTGTGTAATATTCATTTCCTTGGCAACCTTTAAGTTAACATGCACTGGGTAAGCTAATGCTTTTCACTGCAGAATTCTAAACTATAAAAGATAAACATGTGCCCCCTTGCTCCCAGACCTCTGGAGCCAACACTTTCAATAATTGGCCATCCATCTATTATTATCAGCCATAAGTCGAGGGCTTCTGTAAGGGTCTGAGGCCAGCAAATGCTGGAGAGGGCATGTTATTTTTATTCTACATGGACTTTGGCTCCCTGGTGCCCAAGGCAAACAGCTGTCATTTGCTTCAGGCCTTTTGCTCACACTTTCTGAAATTCCTAAGGGGCTTCCCACGCTATAATTAGGCCTGCCAGCTGCACCATGGACACTGCAGGGTATCTCGGAGAGGTCTCTGCTTCACATTGTTCCCTACAAAAATCCTCCGTTGCTGGAATCACACTGCTTTGGGATTCAGCTTGGATAGAAAATGTGAACTCTTTAGCCTTTCGCTGTGAATGAGTCTGTTCAACAGCAAGGTCTGCCTTGACATGAACTCTGGGTCAGCCACACGGGAGAGGAACCAAGAATATAGTAAAGGGAAGGGAAATGCAATAGCGTAAGCTCCTGAGGTGAACATGCGCGCAGACAGACAGTACTGAGGCTGTGCAGGTTATGCCAGTCCTCTCGGGGATTTGAGTAATTCCCCTTCCCAGACATCAGCATCAGAACTAACGGAAATGACACAGCAAAAATGAACTAAAATGGGGCAAGCCAAAATCTCACCCTACTCCCAAATCCTTCCAGTTCATAATAGCAGAGCAAGAGGAAGAAGCAAGATTTAGGTTAGGGTAGGTCTTTCAGATAAAATGTAAGGAACGCATTTTTAAAACAGAGCTTAGCTACTCACCACTATGGTCAGTCAGCCTGAGTGTCCTAGGAAAGAAATGTTCCAGGCAGATCTACCCCATTCCTCCCGAGCCTCGGAGGCCTTGGAGACCCCATTCCTCCAAAGCCTCGGAGGCCTCAGAGAGGCCATTCCTCCCGAGCCTCGGAGGCCTCGGAGACCCCGTGCAACTGCAGAAAGCAGCCTAGGCTTCAGCCCTATCTTCCACCTCAGAAGCTACTGTTGCCCTGGCGATGAGACCTGCTAGAACCTGGGGATAGAGCTCATAGGTGTGGGTTCAATCCCAACACCAACAAAATAAAACAAAACCAAACCCCTGCCTGGATTCTCAGAAGCCGAGATGCCTAACAGTCAATAACCGATACAAAGTTAGACCATAAGATACAGTTGCATGATCCCAAGTTCTTAGTGCTGCAGATGTCTGTGGGGTCTGAGGCTCAGGCTGAAGCTGCCATCCAGGGAAGAGGGCTCCTCTCAGGCGGGTGATTCCTGTCCATTACTGGGAACCCACTGAGCTAGCTGTGAAGTTCTTAAGCACCAAAGGACAAGACAAAACCGTGGCTCCATTTGTTTTATGGGAAATGTCAAACCTCCGCAAAGAGGTGAGGGCATTTTTGTTACCCTTCTGTGACTATGTCAAATGCCCAGAAGGATCGTCTACGGAGAGAAAAGGTTAATTTTGGCTTGGCTTTGGAGGTTCCCATCTGTATTGAGCAGATCAGCTTTGAAGGTTCCATTGAGAGCCCAGAACATTACGGCAGAACTGAGTGAGGGACAGAACTGCTCCAGGAGACCAAAAGCGAGAAGGGGCTGGGGTCCCACTGTCCTCTGCACTCACATCTACAAGGACACAAAGACTCAAATGACCTGGACCTGTGAAAGCAGTGATTCTCACTGTTACTCTTGCTGTGGCCCTTTCCTCCAGTTCCTTATCTTGTGGTGACTCCCAACCATAAATCTGTTTTCACTGCTACTTCTTAACTGTAATTTTGCTACAGTTATGAATTGTAATGTGAATATCCAATATGCAACCCCTAGAGGAGTTGCTGCCCACAAGTGAGAACCACTGTCCTAAAGTTTCCTCCCCACCCCTACAGCACCAAGCTGGTCACCAAGCCTTGACAGCAGACCTCTCGGGGATATCGGTAGCATGCAAGTTGAAGGAAGGTTGCACTGGGGGCTCTGACGCCTGCCTTCTGCTGCCAGTGAGAGGATTTCTCGGCTAGGATGCCACATGATAAGACACGCATGTGCCTGTCCCTGCCACATTCAGATGTTCCTAAGAGATTTTTCTCCTAAACTGATATTTATTCTTTCCAACACCAAAAGATCTTTAAAATCACCTGCAAGGGAAAGTTGGGAAATGTTCCTAGTCTACCTCTTGTCAATCAAGAACCTTCAACGTCGAATCTCCAGTTGGAACTCTACGGTTCCAAATGCTGGCTGCTAGGAATGGAGACACGTACATTTGTTTTGGGATTGGCCAAGCAAAACAGCAATGTGGAAAAACTGTTTTGAACTTAGCAAAAATAGATACCCTGGTGCACATTTCTATTACCAGATATACAGTAGTAGGCTATACTAGTTATACACAAAATATGCTCAAAGAGACAATTGAAATCAGAGCGTCAGAAGCCCCCAGTTTGCCAGGTAATTGTGTTAAGTTAACTTTAACATGGATTTTATAAAATGGCTGCCAAGACCTAAATTCCATTTTCATAGGAAGCATAAAATCAGTCTAGGGAAATGTTTCATTGCCCCTAGGACATGCTTGAAGTCTTAGGTAACGCAGCTCAATACTGTATCTCATGGTTTATATATACAGTAAACATTTGTCTTCCTACACACACACACACACAAACACACACACACACACACAGAAATACACTCACACACACTTATACACATACACTCTAAAACACACACATACACACATACACATAGGCACACCACATACACATATAAACACATACACACATACACACAGGCACACCACGCACGCACGCACGCACGCACGCACGCACGCACGCACGAGGTATTGAGACTCCATATTACTCAGGGAATTGTGTCTGTCAGATCTTATGAGTCTGCAACAAAAACCTAGCAGAACAATTTGAAACAAGAAATGATTTGTTTGGCTCGCAGTGAGTGTCCCATGTTTCAGTCCATGGTCCTCAATTCACTGGCCTGGACCCATGGTAAGGCAGAGCAACATGCAAGTGAGAATACATGGCAGAGCATCACGGGAATAAACTGGAATAGCAGAGGCTGCACACAGCATGCTAAACATGAACAGAGAGACAGGAAAGTACCAGGGACCAGGCACAACCATGAAAGACATACCCTTTGAATATGGCGTAGCCCCTCTCCGAAAGGAAGACCCCGCCTCCTAAAGTTCCTATAGACCTTACAGAATAGTGTTACCAGCTAAGGACCAAGCATTCAACACACGAGTCGGTTGGGGACATCGCACATTGCAAACACACAGAGTTTATCAAGACCATGACAGCAATGCCAGCGGAAATTTCTCTTCCTATACAATAGGTCTTAGGCCTTTAGCACCAAAACTGTTTTCGTTTCTAAGGACAAGCTGTTAACCTTTTCATTTGAATGATAGTTTAGAGCTTCTCTTTGGTGTGTTAGGACCTGTGTCCTCTGTGGTTATGCCTGAGTAAAGGAGAATTATCTGAATAGAAAAGCGGCATTAGCGAGAGTGTCGAGACTGATGATGGACATGTCTACTGAGTGACTACAGAAAGGGAAACATGCAGCTTGGATGCAATGGACGCAGGGGTGACTGACGTCTGAGGTGGGACAGAGCCACATGATGCAAGACTCAGGACAGGACACAATACAAATCTTACAGTTCGTTATTTCTGGAGAGTTCCATTTAACACTTTTGGCTCACTGTTGCCTGTAGATGACAAACTTCAGAAAGTGAAGCCTCCATTAAATCAGGACTACTTTATGACGGTGGAAACTGAAGTCTGAGGCTCTGGCCAGTCAGTAAACAAGTTGGTCATCAAAGGCTTCCCATTGCAGTCTTATCCAGAGCAAATGTGAATAGTGTTTAGTAGGATCTCACAGACCTGTGTGAATGGACTCCTTAAGCTCTGTGGGAGAAGCCAGCCCGATGCCATGATAAGACAGAGCATTTGTCTATTCCGCCCATTTTTGTCACCACATGTTTCAAGCAATTCCTGGAATATAGGAGGCACTCAGACTACCCCAAGTGAAGTTCTAAAAGTCTGATTAAAGTAAGTGGTTGGAAGGTTTCCACATTCAGAAAAATGTGAAGCAGTTACAAGGAGATAAAGGAAGGAGGGAGGCTGGGGCCATTATCAAGTCAGGGGCTTTCCTGTAAATAGCCTATAGATGCACTTAAGACTAGCAGTGACACTTGGACAGAAATGTCCCATCTTGCCCTATTACAGCCCCAGTTTCATATCATAGAAGAAACAACATTAAGCTTTAAGGTTATTCCTAGAAATGTACTGGACATATTTAAGTATACATACGTGTACAACACACTCTCATTGTGAAGCAGATAAAAGAGAGGAGGAAGATCAGAAGAGGGAGGAGGAGAAGTTTGAGGAGAAGGAAGAGAAGGCAGAGGAGAGGGAAGAGGAGGAACTGGAGAAGGGAGAGGAGTTGGAGGAGAGGGAGGAGGAGGAACTGGAGAAGGGGGAGGAGTTGGAGGAGAGGGAGGAGGAGGAACTGGAGGAGAGGGAGGAGGAAGAACTGGAGGAAAGGGAGGAAGATGAGCTAGAGGAGGAGGAGCGAGAGGAGGAGAAATTGGAGGGGGGGCAGGAGAAGTGGGAGGAAGAGAAGTTAGAGGGTCAGAAAGAGAAGGGATAGGAGGAGGAAGAACAGAAAGAGGAGGAGGAGGAGGAAGAGGAAGAGTGGAAGGAGGAACAGGAGGACCTAATACACACAACCCCTCGCTACGCTCTTCTGTTGGATAGCATTTCCTTCCCCATTGATCAGTTCCTTCCTTAGGAGCCTGTGTGCAGGGTTTCAGGCTTTCCATCCTCCTCACCAATGGACCACAGCCCTACAATGGCTCTCTATCTTCTCTGTGTGCCTGTCCCTCATCCCCTTTCCCACTAGGCACTCTATGGATTTGCTA
>JADRCD010147583.1:0-10316 GCA_019843815.1 Montemys delectorum | reverse complement strand
ACACACACACACACACACACACACACACACACACACACACGAATCAACCAATCCATCATCCATCCATCCATCCATCCATCCATCCATCCATCCATCCATTTTTTAAAAGATACATGTGAGATCAAGGTGATGCCTTGGTTTCTAGTGAAGCCTTCCTTCCTGGCTTGCAGCCAGAATCCTTCTCTACCCGTTTACTTGCTGTTAGCAAACAGGGAAAGAAGTCCCTTGAATCTCCTTTTCATCATATAAGGACACAGGCAGTCTTTTGGGGTCTCCATTGTTACTCCCTCAATCATCTCTTCATCTCTATGCTATCACTATAGATCCTTAATATATAAATTTATATTTAAAAATTATATATATATATATCCCTCATATATTTTAAATATATAAAATAAGATTTAACTTGTAACATTTGGCATAACTTATGCTATAAGGAAACTAAAATCATAATTTGGGTGAGTTTAGCATTATTATCTTGCTTAGAAACAAGAAGCATACACATTTAAACAACATAAAATAACATTTTTATATGAACTTGTCTCTGCAATGAGTACTGGTCATCTTAGGTAGATGCATTTTACCCACAGCATTCAGTTCAGGACAGGACCAGAGTGAGGTGGAAGAGTTAACACTGAGACAAAGTTCAAAAGAAAATCCTCTCAACGTTCCACCACTACAGTAGTGACAGGACTTGCATACTCCTGATAGTGAGAGCGTCCCTAAACTTCATGCCCTAAACACCTTTTCTGTGACAGCTAGTTCAGGGAAGTAGGCATGAATCTCTAGCTAAAACGAAAATGAATTCCTTAAGATGTTGTACTTACTAAAACAGAAAACCCCAGAAGATGCTAAATGGATGTGTAGAAATACAAGATGCCTTTCATCATTTAAACTACAAATGTGGCCTATAGATTTATATGTTCTTCAGGTTTGGGTGCTATTGTGCCAGATGCTTGGAAAGTGTTTTCTAGCTGTGGAAATAAGTAAATACAAAATGCTCTTTCAAGGTTGTGCTTGCTTTTGGACATAGATTTTTCTGTTGGATTCTGGGTCCGTGCGATATGAGGGGGCCTCTGGACCAAGCTTCTATCTACATAAAGAGCAACTAGCATGGCTGTGCTGACCTTACTGAGATGAACTACAGTTTTTGAGACCATGAACAAATACAAGCTGCTCTGTCCTCATTCCTATAAGCTATTTTGTTTCAGCCACAGCAAAGTAACTAACCCAATGCCCACACATCTGAGGCAAGATTAAATAAGGTCTTAGGGCTTCTGATGCTGTGAAGAGACATTTATAAAGGAAAACATTTAACTGGGACTGGCTTACAGTTTAGCAGTATAGCCCATTATCATCATGACAAGAAACATGGAGGCATGCAGGTAGGGATGGTGCTGGTGAAATGGCTGAGAGTTCTACATCTGGCTAGGCAGGGAGCAGAAAGAGCAAGCTACTGAGCCTGGTTTGAGCTTCTAAGACCTCAAAGTCTACCCACAGTGGCATGCTTCCTCTAAAATGGTCACACTTAACCCAAAAGGCCACAATCCTAATCTTTTCTAATAACGCCACTCCCTATGAACCTATGGGGCATTTTCTTCAAACTAGCACAAATTACCAATACTGTCATTTCCACTCACACCAAATTAATCAACCTAAGATGAAGTTAGGCATGGCAATATAAAGATACTAGACACAGCACCAAACCCAGGACTGCTGAATCATAAAAAGCATAATTCTTCCATGGACTTGAGGCTTTAATCATCTAGCTGTATATAGCAAGTCATTCTGAAATACAGAGACCTAAAAAAAATTAAAATTTGTTAATTCTTTTGATGACTGGGGTCTTTGGTTACTTCTTTCTATCTGTATGGTATTATAGTTATTTTTATGATAGCATTCAACTGGGAATTCCTTAGGTATCAAGGTCTTAAGATGGTCTCTAGTCTCACAGGTTTCCCAACACTGCATTGTAATAATTGAACAGTTACTTCAGAATTATTTTGGAAGAATCATTTACAGGAAGGCATACAAAATGTTTTTATTGGTAATGTATTATGGATAAGCCAAGTCACCTGGCTATTATCAGAGACCAAATATTAGTGAGCTACCCAGCAGCATATATTTGACAAAAGCCAATGGCATGTACCCTCCTTGTTCTCTAACAATCCATAGCTCCTCTACTTGTAAAGCACATTACCTACCCAGATTTCCAAGGCATATTTACGTTTTGGTATCAAATATAATTTTATCATAAGGACAAAAGGGCATAGAGGAAATAATGTAGTTCCCTTTAGACCTTTTATAAGGCATTACTGTTCAAATTAGGCTCTCATTGTTTAATTACTTCCCAAATGGTCCCACCTCTTAAAAAACATCATAATGGAAATTAAGTTACATCACAAATTTAGAGCAAACACAAACACCAAAACCATAAAACACTTGCAAAACTCATTTAAGTTAAATATAAGTACTAACAAGTTTTCTTGGATATGGAATCGTTTGTCTATCTTAATTGTTCTTTTGCCCTGGTTTCTTGGATTCTAAAGGTTTATAAACGGCAGGTTGTGCATTTGTGCACAGGGGGACAGAAAAATAACAACAGAAATTCTCATTCATAAAAGGTTGAAACACAATGCTGTTAGAATAATTGTATAGCTGTGTTGGAACATCAATTTAGCTCTTTGTGTTTTGGCTTCAGGGACTTTTTTTTTTGCACTAGAATTCAGTTCTATACCTCAGGAGTGCTTCTCCTCCCTACTTCACATGGTTTCAGGCTCTTGATTCTCAACCCCATATGCTCAGCTCTTGACTCTACTCTCTGATACATTCTTCATTTCCCGTAAGAAATAGCATAGTTTTGGAGAAAAATAAATTGAACACCCTGTTTCCTGTCTTCAGAAGATCCAGCATGTATAAGTTTGAACTGTTTCTGTCTCTGGCTGATTCAACTCATTTAAACAATATAAAGGTTTTCTATACATCAAATTATAATTTACTCAGAAAAATAAAAGCCACACATTAAAGCCTGCTCATGTCCCATGTGTCTGTTCTTGCAGCTGTTTGTCATACTCTCTAACTTAGAAAGTCTTTTGAAGTTTTATCAAACAAAATATGGTAGTATTCCTTAATCTGATATTGATCTCAATGGCATACTTTATGGTGGCACAATAGACTTTGTCTTTCTCAGACAGTCTTAAGATGTGTGTTTTATTTTCACACCTGTAATGTCCTGGATTAAAGGAGGCAGTGTAAATTCTACTTAGAAATCAGCATATTCTATCTTTAGTTAATCTCTTTGGCAATACCTTATCCTAAGAGGCCACAAAGAATCAATTGCTGTGTTCAATATTCTGCATGGAAATATCCACAAGTTTCTTTAACATATTCTCTAGCTTCAAAGTTATTGAGTAATATTCTCACTTGCTTTTTTGATTATTTAAGTGTTAGTATTTCTACTCTCATATAGATTTCAACTCTCATATCCTTTTATTTACTTTCTAAATCACTACTAAACAATATTGACAACTTTCTGACTCTATTCCATGTTTTCAAGGTCAATTTCCTTCATCTTACATTTTTGCTACCTTATTTCTGCCTCCAGCTTCTGCATCAGCTTTACATATGCAAAACAAAATACCAACTTAGTAATTAATAAACAACTGAGGAAACAAATTGAAGATGGTTCTTTCCCTCTAGGGGTTTTCTATTAGACACATTAGCCTAAGTTTCTGTGAGATGCCTGCTATATGGATGCTGTTCATAAATGTGTGAGGGAAGAGGAGGTAAGATCTAAGTGTTTTAATATGGAAATGTTTATCATGTTCTTGTTCATGTCATGGTTGTTAAATTCTCATCAGCCAAATAGTCCCAGAATCACTACATAAGGGAATTGGATGCACAATGTCTCAGTTTGCTAGGTATTTTCAGTGTTATGGTATGTTATAAATGTGGTAAGGGAAATGAGGGAACTCTATCTGGTAAATAATATCCAAGAACTGCAATTTACAAATTATCTTTTCGAAATAACTTAGGTGCCTTGTTTCTTTTGAGCTAAGTATTTTCTCACTGTAGATAGCTGTTCACACACACACATACACACACACACACACACAGACACACACACACACACACACACACACACACACACACACACACACCATTTCCTTCCTTATGAAATATCAGTCTTGTAAAAAAATTCATCAAGTAAGTGAAAGGTAAAAATGTCATTCCACTTCTCAATGTTCCTGTCAATATTTCACACCTGTGTGGGAGACAGATAGATGTCTAAGCCGTAGCTGGATAACGTAAACTGCAACCTCCAATTAACTCACCTTCTGAATTGTCAACAAGGCTCCACCGCAATCCAGTTAGCCTATATTGGCAGCAAGCCTAATAGCAAAAGGCATGTTTAAAATACCAAGTAGTTGGAGAAACACTGTATTATTTTGCAAAAAAATGTTATCATCCACCTGTGCAGAGAAAATATGCCTTTCCATGTTGTTTTACTTTAAATTTGTGACAAAGTCTTTTCTTAGTAAAGATAATCCATTGGTTACATACCTATGGCTTCATCCCAACAAATTGTAATAAATTTCATAAGCTTAAAAAATACTAACTAAACTATATTTAAACTATATATTCATTATTTTTTACCAACAGTGTATATTTGTATACCAATTCATATTTATCTACTGATAATTCTAGAATTGTAGGAACAATACAAAGGTAACTCTAAGCAAATACTTAATGTCTTTCAGTACATAAAGTTCAATAGTCACAGTAAATTCATATAAAAACTGAGCCCATTTTTAAAGTATGATAATATTCAAGACATTAGGAAAACTAATTAAATTAATCAAACACAATCTAAAAATATTTGAGTACTCGGATCTGATCTATAAAAATTTCCCAAGACAGTCTATAGACCACAGTTTGTATCTTTAGGGTAAATCCACTTTGGAACCATCCGAGATTTGGAACAAAGAAAACCAGTATCATTTAATAATTGAGAAATGCAGATGACTGGGAATTTAGTGTGTTTTTTCATGAATGAGTGAGGAGATTTCACCATAAATGCAGAGTGAGAATGAGGTGGCCATTAAAGTTTTATGAGACTGGTTATTTTAAACAGCTTGGAACAATAAAGTTACCCACAGGAGCTTGTGAGCACCATGTTAGTCTTTCTGCAACAATATTTTATCAGAAGAGACTAGAATTCTTCTAAAAATTCCTACTAGTCATTATATTTTCATTAATAATTCAATTAAAGGAATTCTAATAGTGTCTTTTATGCTAAGCAAAGGTGTACCAAGAGTTTGAGAAGTTTACTCATTATATATAAAACATGCCAGTGACCAAATGTTGAACTGGGATATTTGATCATGGCAGGCTAGCAGTGCTAGTGCTAGAGAAAGACAAGGTAACATTTGGACACTTTGCTTTCCTGAGAGGAAAAAAAAAAGCTGTAATAATAAGGAATAACTAAGTTAAACCTTCAGTTCCCTTTTTTTCTATAACTTTGTTAATTTTTCTTCTGTTTATTTCATTTTCTATTTTTATTAAAGCAACAGTAGGAACAATAATTATCAACAATATTCTTGGATACTGGTTTTAGGAAAGGAAGGGGATGATTCATTTTTATTTATTTATTTTTATTTATATATTATTTATAGATTATAAAGATAAAATCATTTCATAAAGTATGAAGGAAGGAGTTTATTATAGAATTAAAATCTTGTAATACACAAAGTAGTAATTTTCTTTTTAACCCTTTATTATTTTAGAATTTAGACCTGTTGATTGAGTTTGTTCATAGTCTCATACAGACATTACAACCTGTGTGCCAGGGCTTGGTCACAAGACCTCTGTTCTCTGTTGACAGATTCTACCTGCATGTTGTTTAAACTTGTTTTGTTATCATAGGACTACCTGATCTGTGTCTTAGGTGTGTATGTGTGTGTGTGTGTGTGTGTGTGTGTGTGTGTGTGTGTGTGTTTGTGTGTTTCCTTTGCTATTTCTTGTATTTTCCATTGGCTCAAATATTTCATGTATGTCATATATTTCATTATGTGTTTTCCCAGAGCACCAGGAGAGATCTGTGGAATTTTACTAGTTTGAAAATGCTCAGAATGAATGTGCTCAGTCATTTAAAAAGGTGATTTACTTAGTAATGTTTAAAAGTTTAACATTTTATAGGCAAAAATAATATTTTACTGCTATGTCAGATCTAGCTATATGAATTTAAACATTCTTTATTTCATTGAGTTTTCCCCTTTTTTAGTAAAGCATTGAGAGAATTTTGCAGTGAACCACATTCAGTTCTAAGTCTTGTCCCTTTAAATGGCATCACACCTATGCCATGGTTTCTGCACCAAAGAGTTTCTTTTTCTGCTAACCTCTTGAGGTCACAGTGTTGGTTTGAAGTCTAAGCAGCAATTCTCTTCAAAGAGTAACTCACAGCAGGGCTTGTGCAATAAGGGTGTTCTTGATTCCAGTATTCACATATATTCTGCTTTACTTTTTAGAAAATTTGGTACTGAGGCTACTACAAAGGCAACATCCTTAAAACATCATTCTCTATGTCTCACTGTAGCAAAGGCTTAGATAATGACATTGGAGATGTTCTGCTAGAATTTTCTCCACACAAATATCATTTAAAAATTACCTGGTGGAGTCCTTGATCCATCCTGTGCTCTTTGCTCTAGAGTCCCTCCCATTTACCTTTGAGAAAGGCTCCAGGGTTGCTTTCTGGAGACAGATGGAAAACAGTGTGCCCTTCTAGCCATGCATGGATCCCATGCATTTAAGCATTTATTCTAATTGTGGGTAGAATGTGAAAGGAGTTGAGTTACAAAGAATGCAGTTGAGAATAGGCATGTTAGAATCCCACCTCTACCAATTATCAGCTGCCTTAGTTTCTGCATCTGCTATGGAATCATAGGGCCTGATGTGAAGAAGAAATGAGTTTGTCTATATAATGATCCATGTCTGGTGTACCCAGTGCTACATATGCAAATGATCCTCCAAAAAATCTGTATGCCTTTATTTGGATTGTACGATTTTTTTCCCAAAGCTCAGATAATAAATTCCTAGAAAGCTATAGTTACAATTTATGCAACTTAGAAGAGATAAGTGGAATTATTGTTAACATTACATTAATTAATTTTCCATGATTGATCAAACAGTATAAATTTTAAAACAAAAAATTGAACTTAAATTAACTAATGAAACAAAGATATACTGCATTTATTATATATAGGGCAACTACTAACTTTTAGGTGTCCCACAAAGTTGAGTTAGAAATTATTGCTGGGGCAAAATATTCACATGGATATAATATTATTGGAGTTATGTCCAGTTCCAAAAGAGGAAGTATATACTTAGTATTATAGTCCAAGCCAAAAAAGTGAGAAATTTCAAGATGTGAGCTGAGTACAATTACTCTGCTAAATTTTCTCTAAATCCATAGGATGAGTGCAAATCTTTGATTTCATCAGACAAGCGAGTCTTTTGTTCAATGTGATATGGTTAAACTAGAAACCTACAACTGATTAGCATATAAGGATAAATGTCAGTGAAGTGCTCAGCCACAAATGAGATGTCTATATCAATGCTTTCCCAAAAGGTCAAGGATAATTGCAGAAGAGGGGCAAGAATATTAGAGATGGTAATCTAGGATTATTGTACTCATGAACTTATAGCAGCTCTAGCTGCCTTCTGAAGATCAAGCTAGTCAACACACTAGAAGACAAAGTGCTCTTGAACTTCCAGCTTTCACTGAGGAGGAATTGACAGTTGAAGCTTTCTAGGTAAGGGAGAGTCAGTTTTTGTTAAAGGCTTGGCCATTAGTAAGTCGATCATAGGCTAGAGACAGCCCAAGCCCCTTGAATATATAGGGCAACACAAATTTGACTTTGTTGATTATAGAAAACAAAGGTCCATGAGTTTGGGAGGGATTAGGAAAATAAGGGTGGATGTAAAAGGAGTTAGTGGGAGAACTGGAGACTAAATATTATTTTAAAACATTATATGAAATTCACAGAGACTTACTAAAGTCATATTGGAAAATAAATTGTTGTCAAGGAGGGAAAGGTGGGAAGACACAAGGCATAAAACTTATGTAGAGCAAATTAGAAATGGCTTTAGAAAGTGTTTTCCTTCACTGTAGATCGGTATGGAACAGAGAGTGAGAACATTCATTACTTTTAACAGACATAAGAGATCTCTTGGCAAGTGGTATATGAGATAGCCAATGGAATTAAGTAGAAATTCAACAGACAGAGAAAAGACTTCTGGCCTTATAAAGATAACTGAGACAGTGAGTAGATATTTGGACTGTATAGTTACAGCATTAGCTCAGTTTGGTGGCATCAAGAACTTCTAAAGAATAGTAAGTTTAAAGAAGTAGTTTTGTTTTGTTTCTATTTCATCATCATAAAAATGTTAATTTCAGTGTGTGTGTGTGTTTGTGTGTGTGTGTGTGTGTGTGTGTGTGTATGTGCGTGTGTGTGATGTGATGTGCATTCATGTATGGATGAGTGTCATGTGGTAGCTGGAAATCAACCTTAGCTCTCATTCTTAGGAATATCATATGTCTCCATTAAGACAGAGTATTTCACTTCTAGAGCTCACAAATTGGACTATTGTGGCTAATCGGGAAACCCACACACCAGTCCCATCTTCATGTCCCTAGTGCTAGGATTATCAGTGCATGGATTCCATATGGCTTTTATATGGATGTTACTAGACAAATTCAAGTCTTCATGCTTACAGGAAAAAGCACCTTACTTACTGGACAATGTGACCAAGCTAACCTAGATATTTGCTTAGAACAGTCACATTTGGTGGGTTAATGAGGATAGAATTGAGGATGGAGTACAAGGAATGATAACTAACTCTAAAGACCTTTGAAAGTACAATGTAGAAACTTACTATTGTAGATGTACCAAAAATATTTACATGTACATATATAAAGGAATTTAAATGGAACTGTATTCGAAGAAAAACATTATCTTCCTCAGATGACATAACTATGAAATCAAACAACCAAATGCAATGGAGGGTATAGCTATGAAAATATTTATTTCTAAATATCTACTGTGAAAATTCACAATTAAAGACATTGTATTAAAAATTATTCTCAGATATCTATTTCATCCAGTGTCAGAGAGAAATGCCTAAAAGAAATCAAAAGATACCAGAGAAATTGAAGAGAAATAATGGATTATAGTAGCCTTTTCCTGAAATATGTTGTTTATCCCTGGTCATCTGATTGGCTATGTCTTCTCAAGCCTCCAGACATCCCTATCTTCTTGTCGAGAATATCTCTAGATTTGTCTGCCCTGGACACTTGAACTTATATCTTACCTTGTATTTTTATCATTTCTAGACATCATCAACAAAACAGGTGCCTCAAAATTTGGATTGAGTTTTGGAGGGTAAAATTTTCAAATAAAAATATATATATAGCTTAGCCTTTTTTAAAAATTAATTTATTTTTATTTCTTTTTATTAGTTATTTAATATATTTACATTTCAATGTTATTGTGCTTCAGGGTTTCCCCTCAGTACCCCCACCATCCTATCCTACCTACCCATTGCTTCTATGAGAGTGCTCCCCTACCCACTCACCCACTCCTGCCTTACCACCTAGCATTTTCATACACTGGGGGCTTTGAGCCTCCATAGGACCAAGGGCCTCCCCTCCTGCTGATAGCAGATAAGGCCATCCTCTGCTACATAATACATCTGGAAACATGGGTCTCTCCATGTGTACCTTTTGGCTGGTGGCTTAGTCCTTAATCTGAACAATGGGATGTTTTCTTCAAACCCTTAAGGGACTCATGAACACTTTTCTGTGATATATATATTTTAATTTTAGCATCATAGGGAAATGCATGACAGACTAGAACAAGCTAAAGAGGAAAGAATTTCTTGAAAAAGCCCAGCACTTAATGGAGCCAGGACTTGAGCAAAGGTATGAAAATGAGTGACAAACATGATGAACAGGAGATAAGATACGGTCAAAGTGTTGATGATGGAAGCCAAAACTCATCAGCATTCAGCATCTAGTTTCATAGAAAAGGAAGAAAAAAACAGACTTTGAAAAGAAGTAACCAAGAGGAAAGGATTTTTCCTCAATCATCAATACAGAAAATAAGAAATATTTTAACTTTTAGGGGAAAAATTATACTTGGTGTTGAACATTGTATGATCATGCTCTGAGGCACCTAGTTAAAAGCCAGAAGAATATCATTATTGCCAACTTAGAAATGAAGATCAAAAACTTCAGAGAAAGGTCAGGTTGGAGGCAT
>JADRCD010147579.1:0-13692 GCA_019843815.1 Montemys delectorum | reverse complement strand
TTTTTTTTTTTTTCTTTTGAGAGTTGGGTGTGTTAGTGTTGGGAGTCCTTTCCCTAGATGGCTTTGAGATCTACTAATGACTGTCCTTGCACTTTTCTATTAGCTGAGTGACAGCAGCTGCCAGGTGCACAAAATACCTTAGCCCAAGGGCACCCTTCCCTCTGCAAGCACAAGGAGTTGGGTGGGACCCTGTAGGCAGCTACCTGTATCCTCTAGTCTGTCCCCAGCTGGCCTTGGGTATGTGCTACCAGGAAGCTCAGCTGCACTCTCCAGACCCAGATGGCTCTCAGAGATTTTACTTGTTCTGTCAGTAGCTGTGTCCCTTCCTCCCTGCTGGCCGTAGGATACCTGTCTTCTCTAGAGAGCCTTCTGTGGAGGGCAGGGGTGGGAGAGCAACCTTTCTAGTTGGAGACTCCTTGTTGTCCTCTAGGTGACTGTTGAGCTGTCCCTGACTCAAGCCATTGCCTTTTGTCTTCCTAGTCTCGACATGGACCAAAATCATCAGCCTGGAGTAGCTCAGTCAGTGCCGCTGTCACAGCACAAGTGTAGAAAGGCACTTTCTGGAAAACCAGCCAAGAAAATCCTAAAACAAAACGTAGGCTTTGTTTCTACTAAAGCCACTTTGCAGTGAACTTGTATTATACTCATTTCAAGGTCCAGTTTCTGCAGTAGTCTTCTAGATACATAACGGTCTTTGCTCAGCTCATCCTGGCCAAAGTTTGGCATGCTGCCTGGTTTTTCTTATACCCAACTGAAGCCTTCTCGATAGCAGCCTGATTTAGCTTCATTTTCTCCCTTAGAGCACACTGTTCACCACCATCCTGCCCAAACCTTTAGGAGGTGATTTCCATGTGTTACATAGCACCGCAACCCACAGGCCTTTCTAAGCACAGGTCTCCCTAGACTTCAACCTGAATTATCCACACTGCAGTTTCTTCCACCTTAGTTCAGTGGAGTAGGTAGGTTACTGAGCTCTATACTCCAGGCTAAGGCTGTTGAGGGGGCCTTCAGTGGAATGGCTGGGTTTAGTTTTGACTGAGTAATGACAGAACTGACGATCATTCTGTCTGCTGTTAACATCACTACCTAGCTTACTAGCTAGAAATCCAAAAGGAACGGGGTCCTGAGAGTCTATTTCTGCTGGAGTCTGTTTTCCCTTGTGCCTGGCCACTAGGGATGACTGGCATCTAGGTAGTGGCAAGCCCATTAATGTACTCAGAGTCCAGAACCTATACTTAGTTGTGGAGTGAAAGCAGCTCAGAGGGTCAGTGGTCCTAGGACTGAGAGCCTGCTTTGTTCTGAGTGCTTGTTAACACTAGCCAGCAGTCCTATGAACTTGGTCCTCCAGACTGGAAAACCAATACAGATTTTTCTAGTTCAGAGTCTAGCAGGAACACCTCTTCCCAAAAGTCTGGAGCAGGGGTATTAATCCAGAGAGTACACTTGGGCTGGCTACTACAGACTAAGGCAGACTCTGGTTGCTACAAGAAGAGGTAGGCAACTGCTTCCTTGGTTCTTCAGTCTTACAAGACTGAATGGATTCAGTGTAGTTACTACGCTGTTGTCTCTTCCCTCTTTGAGACATACCTTGCTGCTACTCAGGCAGGAAGCAGGCAGAGCAGAGGGAGAACAGCTGTTTGGCAGGGACTGTGCTACATGGTGTCTTCCTGCTGTTTACAAGGGTGCACAGATGGCAAGTCAGAACACCTGAGAGGAGCCTGTACAATCTGCTATCAGTGCCACTTCTGTCAAGAGACTGGCATACTGTGCCCACAGATGGGCACCTGCATGTTAGCAGCTTTTCTTGATCTATGCCTTTTGACGTGTGGTCCCTTCCATGGAAAGTAGGTGATTCAGAATTATTCTGAACTCGAGTTGAAGGTAAAATACCTAGGATAAAGCCTGTTCAGACACTGAATATAAAAAGGCCTGCAAGTGTTCTGTTCTTCCTCAAGCAAGTACCAGAAGAGACATGTCCAGTGAGTGAAAGTCTATTATGTGATCCTGCTAATATTTAGTGCTTCAGAAAGATCTTGTCCCTAGCTCCTGTCCACACATCTTGGTCTCGTTCTTGTAGCCCCATATGAGAGCTAACACCCATTCCTTAGCAGGGTTCCAGCACAAGTGAGGTTGCTCTGTGAAATTGGGTGGGCCCAGAGCAGGAGTGGTCACTCAGAGCACTGGTCTCTCTCCCTTGCTTCTGAGTAGCTGGCTTTGTTCAGCTTTGCCAGGAAGGTCAGACTGTGTCATAATTGTTATTAAACAGAGAAAATGAGCCAACCTTTTTTTCTGGCCCCTGCTGACTATTGTTCTTTGAGTTGTCCTGACGTAGCCCTTGGGGAAATTGGAGAAGCAGCCAAAGACCTACAAGTGTCCTTGCTGACAATGTCTTGGTTCCTGGTCCCAGCACCTGCTTTGTGTTCTGATCTCAGTGTGGATGACTTTGTTTCCAGGGGGCCCGACTGCTGAGAAGTACGGCTGGGGGTGATTTGAACAGTCTGCCTTTGGTGTGTTTCCTGTCTCCTCAGAACAGCTGAAGCGACTATCCTGGTGCTAAGTGAAGGTCACCTGCTACTGCTTAGTCAGCTGTGAGAGCAAACTAAGAAATAGCATATTCTGTCACATAGACATTTGTAGAGAGGGTATTTCCTGTGTGGCCCTGGCTGGCCTCCTACCTGCCTGGTCTACTCACTGTGTAGACCAGGCTGGCCTAAGACTTGGGTGCTCTTCCTGCCTCTACCTCCCAAGCATTGAGTTACAGGCATGGGCCACACCTGGCTGGAGTGTAGGAATCCTTCACCCTGGGAAACATTTGAATACAAAGACAGCCTTTGCTTTTGGTGTGGGTTGTGTGTGGTGGGAGGTGCGAGGATGACCTCTTCTGAGTCTCTGGGCCTCTTAAGGTCCCCCATGGGGATGCTGCTATTTCCAAGATGCAAATTGCACATTTCCTAGATTTTGTATCTGCAAATTTGGATAAGGGATGGGATGAGGGACAAAACTGCTTGTGTAGTTTGAATGGGCCTTAGTGGTACTTCCAATCTTTTAACTGTTCCTAAATAAAAATGTACAGATACTTCTTATCTGCTGACTTTGTGTGTGGGAGTGAATTAATAAACAAAAATCTAAAATTCCTTCTATTGATTTTTGGGGTGGGGGCAAATCTGTCCCTTAAAAGTAATAGGTGTTGGGCTGCCCTCAGTTCCCCAGGAAGATTATTCCGTTGCTATGAGGCTTGGAGGTGGAGGGATGACACTGATCCCCTAGTAGGCTCCTGGGTCCTTCTACACAGTGGCAGGCCCTCCTTAGCAAACGGCTAATCCCCTCTGGGGATTTATGTCCTTGGCAGGGGAAGCCTCTAAGGGAAAGATGCATTTAACTAGAATGCAAGGCAGGTCTGGGCTTGTCTTGGTGACTAAGTTGGTTTGATGGGGTACCCTCACACTCACTCAGATTATTCCAGTTCTTGGAATTCAGTTCTTTGTCTTCTGCATTCCTGAACTCACTGTGATGGCTTCCATGTAAAACTGTGCTGAGTATAAAGCAAGTCTGATTTTAGAGGCCTGAACTATGGGGTGTGAGGGCATGGGCAAGTTTCCCTGTGTTCCTTCCTTTTACTGGTGTGAGAAGAGTTGTCAGTGAAGCATGCCGTTTGCTAAGGAGGGCCTGCCACTGTGTAGAAGGACCCAGGAGCCTACTAGAGGATCAGTGTCATCCCTCCACCTCCAAGCTTCATAGCAACGGATTGTTGTTGGGATGGCCTCACTGGCCATAAAGAAAAGGGAACTCCCAAAATAAAGCCACCTCGGAGTGAAGGGATAGCAGTTCAACATCATCAGGATCGGCTCTTGATCTGGTCTTTCCCAAGGCCAGCTCAGGTCCTGATGAAGTTGTGTGTTGAATCTAACAGCTAGGTGATAGGACTAACCAACCTAGTGCAATACCATGGAATTCTCTCTCGAGTCCTTGGTGGACAGGTTCAGAACACACTGGTGGAGCCGGCGCATCAGCCTGCAGGGAGCTGTAGAGTCTTCCTGGTAAGACACACTGGCCCATGGATGGAAATCCTCTGGGGATTTATGTCCTTGGCAGGGGAAGCCTCTAAGGGAAAGATGCATTTAACCAGAATGCAAGGCAGGTCTGGGCTTGTCTTGGTGACTACATTGGTTTGATGGGGTACCCTCACACTCACTCAGCATCCTTCAGTAGATCTCATATGGTCAGAGGTAAGGAATAAGTTGAAAGACAAGTGGCTGTTTAGTCCCAGTCCTCAGCTGAAGTTCAAGGTGAGCCTGGCCCAAAGGGAGGCCCCAGCTTTTTGTTATGGGCACAGCTACCTGTGATTTTTCTTAGTAAAGGCCACGAATTGTTTTTGCCTTTTAACCAGGGGTTTCAGTCTTATGGCAAGAGGCAGAATGCCCCTGAAGTTATAGGCAGTGCTCTTTTGTTATGTGTTTTCACTGGTAACATTTAGTGATCCCTCTTCTCTTGTCCCTGACCTGCTAGCCAAAAGGAGACTTCTCTTGCCTTGTGTTCCTGGTATCACTGCCTTCTCTTCCAACCTCTTTTGGATTCCTCTGCTTAAGCCAATGGTTCTCAACCTGACTTCTCATTTTCATGCTCCAGGGAGCAAGGCCCTGACAACAGTATTTGTCAGATGTACCTGAACATGTGTTTAGACAAGTCTTGGCTGAGACTCTACAGGTTAGCCTGATGGGTGGTGGAAAGCAGTGTTAACCAAGCTGTCACATGGAGGGACACAGGCTGAATAGGCAAGACAGCCCCGAGGCACCAAGACGGGTCTCAAGGATCACTCAGCAGTTGTCAGGTTTACCTGGGGGCTTAAGTGATGAAATTGATCCTTAAATCTGCTCCACTAAGAAGAAACTACTACCTGAAAGGAAGGGGACAAGAAGTGAATCATGGGTCTGTGAAGCTTCTCAGAAGGCAGTGCTGAGCCTCTCTGGAAGACTTGCTCAGGAAATGGAAGCATCTATTGAAAATTAAAGTGCTCAGCACCAAGCAAAGCTGTCAATATCGCAGTATCGAGTACTAGAAAACATGCTTCCTACATTCTCCTGGGCCCCAAGACTCAAGTATGAACTCGGAGCTTCTGAGGATCTGAAATATTCCACCCACCATTTTCTACGTGTGGAAGGATCCTTCCCTCTGTGACGGGACAGGAAAACTTTCTATCAATAGTTCTCACCTTTCTAATGCTTCGGCTCTTTAATACAGTCTTTCATGTTGTAATGAGCCCCAACCATAAAACTATTTCATTGCTACTTCATAACTAACTTTGCTGTTGTAAATCATAATGTAAATATCTGATATTTTAATATCATCTGCCTTTAACATCTGATTTTGGACCCCAAAGGGGTTACAACACACAGGTTGAAATCCACAGCTTCAGATGAAAGCTACAGACCCAGCTATCACCCAAGTACATATACTGTGTGACTTGAGCCAGCTAGTTCAGCACATGGTACACACTACTTCACTGTGGCATGGATTTGTCCTGCTCCAGCAAAGTGCTGCAGCAAAGCCTCAGCCTTCCTCAGCATGGTAGGCACAGAGGTCCTACCTGGAAGCCGAAGAGGCAAACAGAGTAGCACCTGGCAGCACATAACCAAATGCTACTTTTCTGAAGTAGGTTTCTGTGCAATAGAGACTGAGCTTGCCCTTTGATGGGGTGGACTTCAGCAATACCATTAGAAGATGAGGTGGCAGAGGGGCCTCACATTTTAGAGCCACAGTTAAGAGCTGTGCGACTTCCCAAGTCTCCAGGGATATTATACCACACTTGCTTCTAATTCTCAATTACCATGTTCTCCTGAGCCCCCAAGAAATGAACAAGTTAAAAGAAAAAGGACATGAGGATGATTTATTTGGCAGTCAGATCTTAGAGGGCAGCAGAACTAGCATATGGCCAACCCTGAGCCCAAATGGGGGCAGTGGGTTTGCGTGTGCTGAATGCTGGCTATGCTGAGGCACCTTTGCACCCACAGGCCGGGACCCCAGCCTCTGTTCTCAGAGGTGAGGCATACCTTTCCAACCTTCCCATCTCCTTTGCATCTTTTTACCAACTGTAGAGAAACTGCACCAAGCAGCAGCTTCATTTGGTATCTACTGCCTGACTCCACTTATCTATATCTCCATTCCTAAGGGAAAGCATATTGAGTCTTCCTTGCCATAAAAACAAAAAAGCTCACCGGGGTAGACATTGTTCTTCTCTCTTCCTGCCCCTCCAATGTTCTTGACAGTGCCCCTCCCAATACAACACTCCATAGAGCTGCTGTTCCCAAAGGCTCTGTGCTGGGCCTTCCCTTCCAAGGTAAGGAGCAGGACAGAATAACTTAGTTACAATACCACTGAGAAGAAAAAAAAATAATACTGCTATTTTTATCATGATCCCCTGCTTTCAGGCTGGGTAGTGTACCAAGCCATGGGCAATGTACCCTTGTGCTGTGTCTTCCTCCTTGGGCAGAGCAGAGCCTTCTCCTTACAGGCCCTGCATTCCTCTGTCCTGGCTCCAGGGCCAAACTGCAGGGCATCTACTCTTTCACCCTGACCAGCTGTGCTTTTAAAGCTACAGGACAATGTAAACTTTGTTTCCCTGGTCCAGCAAGGCTCTTCTTCTTTCTCCTCCTTTTCCTCTTTCAGGAATGTGTCAGCAGCTCCTTGAAGCCTCCTATGCCACCAACTGAGGCAACTTCTCTTTCCAAAGGGCTTCAGCCCTGGTCCTGGCCCAAGATGGAAAGACCCACCTCCACATTCAGGGCCAGATGTGTGTGCTTAATTCGAGACACAGTACAGTTTTTTGCCTTCACCCAGAGCTGGGCAGGGAGGCCCAAAACAATACATCTCATTAATGGCTTGGTTTTGTCTAGCCTTCACTGCTGGAATCCAGGCTCCAGGCTGTGAGACCAGGAAGGCTTTACAGTAGACAGCTCCCAGAGAACCCAGTTCATGGCATTCCACAGGTGGGCAGCCCCTGCTGCTCTCCAACAAGGTGGGGGCAGGACTAGAGGCGGTTGTCTCCATTGACCCGAGTCCTTCTTCGGACCCTGAACAGAAGTGAAGTGTCCTTACTGGCCTTGCAGCCAGGTAGGACAACCCAAAGATACACAGTTATCGCTTTTCCACATAGGAGACAGCTGCCAAAGGATTGCTCTTTCTGGCTCCAGCACCCTTCCTCCAAGGTCCCACACTGGCCAGCTTCCCCTCATCTCCCTCACCTTCGTTCCCGACTGTCAAAATGGTCTGCAAGATGCTCCTGTGAGATGCGGAAATCTTCAAATGGCTGCTGGTATCTGGCTTCAAAGGACCCTTCCCGGGCCCGGACATGGAACAGCTGGCTGGAGGCATCTGAGGCCCGTTCCCTTAGGGATATGCCACTGAAAGGACTGAGGTCACCATTCTCCTGCTCAGCAAGGGAAGTGCACAAAAGTTGAGGTCTCTTCTGCATCTCAGGGCTATGATTGAGCTCTGCTCACGCTGCTGTAGTTACCTTAGCAGAGATAATGTCAATCTTGATGAGCAGGGAGGCCAACTCCAGGTCCTCACTGTAGTTGTTCTTCAAAGGCACGGCTCTGTATCCTAGGAGAAATGGCAGGCTCTCAGCCTAACAGGTGTCAAGCACGGGGGTAAGCCCCATCCTGATAGCAAGACTGTATAAGGAAGATCCCTCACCTGTCTTCAGGCCTTTTACTGGGAAAGTAGCCTGAGCCAAGAAGTTCTGGTCACTAAACATGTCTTCCTCATACACCACAAAGCGCAGAAAGGCAAACTCTGGGTTACTGATCTGGAAGTGGAAGGGCTTAGTGGGCCACACAGGGTTCAGTCCGTTGTCCACTGTGAAAGCAAGGGCAAAAGCTGAGGCCACATCAAGGCGCGATGACTGGGGAGAGGTCTTCAACACCCCAGGGGAATGACTGACTTACCTACAAACTCTGTCTTTTGCTTGGTGCTGTCATACTCAGCCCCAGCCACCTCAATCTCCACAAAAGGACACACAATACCCCGGCCATTCTTCGGCAGATGCCTGGCCCCCAGCACCTGTGAGGCAGGCAGGCAGAGATGGGGTAATGACCGTCTTTCTGCCCCCAACATCCTCCCAGCAGAGGCTTGGGGAGCAAATCAAGGAGGAAAATGCACCGTGGAGGCAGTATGCCCCCTGCTGGACCCTGAAGGTGCTGCCCATTAGGCCTCTCACTGTTCACTCCAGAGCAAGCTGCTGGGTGTAAAACCCTGAACTTTATTTTAGCTAAGTGTCATGTGTACTTTGCAGTCATGTCTGTTCCAATGTGGGAATCTTTTAAATTATTCCACTTTAGGGGGAAATTCTGGGAAGCAGTATCATGTCCATCTGTCCATCTGTGGCTCTGTGCTCCTAAGTGCGCCCAGCTCACCATAGGCTATCCTTACTCCAGACTCTGTTAAGGCCACCCATGCTGATTCCCACAGCAAGGGCTGAGCTGACCCTTGATGACAGCATTTTACCAGACATGGACTGGGGAGCTCTATCTAGGAACTGGGAAAGGCAAACAGGCTGCTGGTCATACTCTAGCAAGCTCAGGTTTTGGTTGGTCCTGCAGATAGGAGCCTGGCTCATCATAGGCCCCTTTTAGCCTGATTTGTGCCACTCTGGCCAGGCTCTTCCTGCCAGGTAGTGACTTTTCATAGGTTAGCCTTACCCTGACATCCTAACTCTTTTGTGCCAAAAACTGGCCACGATCCGCCATGCTACCTCTAGGATCTCAACCCTCACAGAGGACCTGTAGCTGGCTTTCCTCTTCAGAAGGTTCTACTTCAAGCTCAAGAATAGTCCAAGATGAGTTCCCTTCCCCAACATGAAGCAGAAATGCTGCTCACCTCCGGCTCTGTATCCTTTCCCACTTGTGCTGACCCACCTGGTCCCTACCTTCTTAGGAGGTTTAGTATCAATATTCTTCATAACCCTTTCCTACCCTAAAGCACCCAGATGACTATACCCACCTCAATGTAAATGACACAGGGATCCAGACCTCGGAGACTGCTCTTATCAAAGGGGTCAAAGGCTTCGTCTCTCATGGTGCTTGGCTGCAGCACATAGCCACAATGCCCACCAGCCATGAAGAGGGCCTGGTTCATCTGCATAGGCTTGTCTGAAAGAGTGGGATTACAGTGTGTTCCAGTGGAACTGACCTAAGTGTCTCTCCCCACCCACAGAGACTTCCCTCACCTGGGGTCTGAAAATTGAGTGCTACAAGCTGGCTGCCACAGATCCACATGGGCAGAGGATCATAATTGGAGGAGTCCAGCCTTTGGCCCTTAGGGTAGATTCGAGAGAGCTGCAGCCGGTTGTACTGGAGGAACTTCTTGCCTTTGGCCTTGTTCACATACTTCTCAGCCTTGGTTTCCGGAAAGGAGGACATGTCCCGGTAACAAGCACGTTCTGTGCCAATCTCTGAGCCAAACAGTGAGAGCATGTATAGAGCGGCCCCCTTGTGCAGTGTATGTAAGGGAAAGGGTATTAAACACCACTCTCACACCACCAGCCCCTTAGCACATGCATACCACACCTGGCCCCAGCCTTACTCTCTTCATCAAAGGGAACAGGCCGGCAGTAGACCACAAGCTCGGAAAGCTCCAAAGCGATCTTCTTCCTCCTCTCCATCATCTTCCCCTCAGTAAGCTGGTGACACACACAAGGCCCAGGCTAAGCCCTGCCCAGGAGAAGGAAGCCCCTGCCGGCCTTGAGTACACACACACTTCAGGTGTTCTGAGGCCCTCTCCTCACCTTGCACATTTTAAATAGCAGCAGACCCTAAACAAAACTACTGGCCCCCAGTTTTATCCAAAAATTATCTCTTCATCTCCACAGATACAGTTGTTCTCCAACTATCTTGGTGTGGAAGTCTCACCATAACTTATGTGCCAACTGACCTCAAATGGAGCTAATGTGGGCAAGGCCTTCCCAGTAATGCATTCTGATTATTCTTTACTTAGCCTCATCCTTCAGCAAAAACACTGCTTCCTGGTTCCCTGAAGCACTAAGGCTTTAAGGCCACTTGGCAATGTGTGTGCCTTAGATGATCTTACCATCTCACGGCCCCACGGCCAATGCAACCTTCCCCCTCCCACCGCTGATCTTAGCTGTAGCCTACGCAGACACTCCCCAGGCTGCTCTTTGTAGTCTCCTCCTTTAGGGGCTCCTCTATAATCTTCCTTTTCATTCCATGCTAGACCCAGGATCTAGCCCTTGAGCCACTGGATCTTTCAGTGCCTTGCCCTCCAGGGCACACTAGCAAAATCCTCAGCATTCTATCTATTCCCTAGTCTCAAATCTGCTCACCAATTGCACTGCAGGGACAGGCTCTAAGTAGAAGTTCCCATACATCTGCAAATGCGTCACCAGGCTCAATGGAAGAGGCCTCCTCCAGAAAGCTGGCCCTTCCAAATACGTGCTACCCACTATCCATAAACTCCTATTCCCACTCTGATTCCCTACAACCCACTGCCATCCAATCTTCTCATGCCACCAAGAGACCTCAATAGTGTCACTAGGCATTTCTGCGGCTGCTCAAGCCAGAGGACACCATTCTTACCATACCTCTGTGGCCCTCAGCATAACAAAGTTCCACTGCTGCGGTATCCGCGACTTTTCTGCCCCCTATCCCAGACCCATACTCTGTTACAAATGTTTACCTAAGCCCTCTTCCTACCTTTACCACCTCATCTCTCCTAAGCCCGATTCCACTCCTGCCGCCGGTCCAGGACCTCTCTGACCTCTTGCCTTATAAAAACTCATTCAGGTGATCCAGAGTATTTCATGTTCAACATTGCCTAAGCCCATCCATCACAATCCTGTCTTGAGTCTATTCTTTTGGGTACCTTATCTAAGGCCAGGCCATATCAGTTAACTTCTCTAGAGGAGCCAGCTGGGGGTGGAGGCTTTGGCTCTCGGCCAGGCCCACATGTTGCCCTCACAGACCTCAGTAGCACCTTGTAAGCTGTGGCAGGTTCTCACCCTGGCATCTGCAGTCTGGGCAACTTCCCGGATCTTTTTCACCCAGTCCTGTAGCTCCTCCTGTGAGTCAGCTGCAACATCGAGGGACCACTGAGCCACTGATGGCATGCTGATGGAGAAGACGAAGAGCCGGTTGTTTTTGCCCTCAGGACGAATGGCTGTTGGGGGTAAAGTAATACAGGGCTAGGAATGCTCTCTTTTCCTTTCTAATGCTGTAAACCCTTCAATATAGTTCCAACCATAAAATTATTTCATTGCCACTTCATAATTTTGCTACTATTTATGAATCGTAAATAACTGGTATGCAGCACATCTGATACACAAACCCTGTGAAAGGGTGGTTAGGCCTCCAAAGGGGTTGAAATCCACAAGTTGAGAACCAGAGCCATAGACACTGCTGGTTCAAAGGAATTCATTCCATCTCTTCCTGGTCAAAGTTATAAGCAGGAAAAACTGGTGTATAGATCCAATTTACAGAGAACACTGTAGCTCAGACACACCAGAGTAGTTATAGTAGGACCAAGGCTCCAACCCAGCTGTGACTCATGCCCCTTCCTTGGACCTATGCATTTTAACACCCACCCTAACCCATCTCCAAGCTCCTATCACAACACTATGGTCTAAACCATTAGGACTGGATGTCAGCCTGTCGACATCTCTGCCAACTTTTGACTCCATTGTACTTGGCACAGGGTAAAATTTGGGGATGACAAAGGAGTCTGGGATTTCCAGAGTATAAGAGTAGCCTCTGGGGACTCAGCCACTGGCTTCCTCTCTAGAAGCAGGAGTGACAAGGATACCCTGACACTTACGAGGAATCTCGAGCTTAAGGAACTAGAGCTCACCGATCTGACAGGCTGGCACATCTAAGACCCCTCGCAGCAAGTCCCCCAGTGGGCTGTTCTCATCCAGGTGCTGTAGGAAGCAAAAACCACAGGATGGTCATCATGGCTGCCGCTTGCTCAACTGAGGGACTTTTTGATGATCTTTTGGGTATATTCATGACCAGCCAAGCATGACATAGGTATAACAGAGATTAGAGTGTGGCCACACAGGATGTGTGGCTCACAGATGACAGGAAGGCCTGGGTGTGATAGATACATCAAAAGAAAACCTGGGGACAAGGAAACAAACCTGTGACACAGTGTGGTTGCAGACATACCTCCCTCTCTGGCTCTAGGACTGCTGGATTGATCATCTCCTCCACATAGTTTGAGGGGAACCACAGCTGCTTCTTCCCACCATAGTCCCCTCGCCACCTGTGAAAGTCACAGGGTACCGACTCCAGCAACCACCCCAAACTCTCACAGGATCTTCCTGGGGTGTTCCCACACATAAGTCAGACCAAGGCAGACACTACTAATGAACATGAGACAGATAACTCTCAAAGTATACTGTCACAAGTGCTTTCAGTGACAGCTCCACAGAGGCCATGGACTCCTGTCCCACCACACCACAGGATTTCTAGCCTGGATGGCCTGTCTCACCAGCCACCATCTTGCTTTTCCACATTCTGGATAATGGCACTCTTGGTAAAGGTCAGCTCATCCTCTCTCTGGGCCTTGTAGTCAAAGAGGGCTTTTACTGCACACTGCAGAGGGAAGACAATGGGATTGTGTGGAGTAAGCAGAGGGGCACTCCCCATCCCTTGACCCAGTACAGCACATGTACATACATGTGCCTGGGCTTATGCTAGTGGGAAGTATCACTGTTGGCAAGTGACCCTAGACACAGTTCTCAATGCTATCGTGTGGGAGTTTCAGAATAAACAGGATGGGAAGACAGAGGGTTTTCTCCAGGGAAATTCTTGGCCGCCCAGGTGGAGTCTTTGGTACTCTGTCTGGGGTCTGCTCCCAGAAGTCAGGGCTAAGTTAGTCCAGTAAGAGTAAGTGTGCAGCCCTGTGTAGCTCCCTACATAGTTAGGACCCTTACTCGTCTCTGATGATAATTCTGGCTAAGAGTCAGGGCAATGTGCTACATTAAAGAAAAGGTCAAAACCTGGCCTCTTCTGATCCTAAGATCATCATAATGAAGGGAATGGCTGGATAGTGTGCCATCTGGCCCCTGTTCGACTACCCAAGGAAGACATGGGGATCATGCTGAAGAGATAGTGACAAAGGGCCAGTTCTAACCCAAGTGACTGGCTATAAAGTGGTTGAGCCCTGGAGATTTATGGTCATTTACCAACCACACATTTTACAATCTCTTGAGCCTCACAAAACCACAACTAACACTTGCTTCTCCACACCTACCACAAAAGGGCCCAGAATACAGAAATATAAGCCCCAAGCAGTAGGGGACCCCTCTTTCCTTGTGGCTTCCTGTGCCAAGGACAGATATTTACCTTGAAAGTTGGCATAGGGTTTGCCTCCACATAGAAACCAGGGTTGCGGCCCTCGTACAGTGCCCCATAATCAGGTTCCTGGAAATAGGACACATTGCGATCTATTACCACCCTGGAACTGCACCCCAGAAGTGCAGCTGCTAGCTCCCACTTGCCCAGTTTCTGAAGCATAGCTGGTCTCTTCTACAGGACGTCTGCCCCAGCTCACTGGTCCCTGGCCTACTAGAATCCCCCTCCTGAACTTCCAAGGGGAGGGTGACTATAGGGACTTGATCCCACACTCCTTTCTGTACTCTTACCCGACATCTACCACTGTGGCTCCTGAAGACTGAGCTAC
>JADRCD010147566.1:0-25460 GCA_019843815.1 Montemys delectorum | reverse complement strand
TCAAATGGGCTAACCACTTAAGACAGGCTGAACACAGTTAGAATTACGTTAGGACCATTGTCTAATGCTAACCTTTGGAGAAGGAAAGAGCCACAGACCTGTGGAAGTCACTTTAATGAAAACAATTTCTTCACCTTACAAGCTATCTCAACACAGAGCTCTGGGGCTCACACATGTTCACCTTGTCCTGGCCATTAACATTCATGTTACTTCCCCTTTCAGGTCTCTGCCTTCTGGTGCTAAAGAAATAATTTTCTATAGTTATTCTCATTTATTTCCCCATTGTCATGTTTTTGATCCATTTGTCTATCCAGTGGAATTCTCACATTTTTTTTCTTGAAACACACCAATTAAGTTCACATAGCACGGTAGTAAGCCTTTCTCAAGTCACCATGTCAAAAGGAATATTAATGCTAATTATTATTTCTTTGTTAATTCAATGGGTATGTCAAGGAGTCACTGAAATAGACTAAATTCTTTAAAGCAACAAGGAAAGAAAAACTAGATACTCCCAGGTCTACCTCAGTGCCAGAACTCTCTCACAGGCA
The DNA here is from genome assembly GCA_019843815.1 of Montemys delectorum. NCBI lineage: Eukaryota > Metazoa > Chordata > Mammalia > Rodentia > Muridae > Montemys > Montemys delectorum. The sequence continues at coordinate 24,912 of JADRCD010147566.1, read as the reverse complement.
AATGTATTCTAAGTAGACCCATGTTAACTTAAACAAAGTTATCTATAGTAAAGTTTCTTTCATCTTTACCTTATCATCAAGGTGGGAACATGGCAGCACTCAGCCAGGCATGGTACAGGAGGAGCTGAAAGTTCTACATCTTCATCTGAAGGCTACTAGCAGAATACTGGCCTCCAGACAGCTAGGATGAGGGTCTTAAAGTTCATGATCAAAGTGACACACCTACTCCAACAAGGCTACACTATTCCAACAGGGCCACATCTTCTAATAGTACCACTCCCAAGGCCAAGCATATAAAAACCATCACAGACCTGTTGATGTGACATCCTACAACACACAATTTTAAAGTCAATGTTATGGCTAGCTGCAATGTGAACTGGAGATATTATCATCTATAACTAAATATGTAAATCTGAAGTTATAAAATGCTCTAAATTTTGCATAATTCTATTGTTATGGGCCTTTTATAAATACTACCCTCAAGAAACATTCGAAACTTCAGAACATGTTATTATGTTACCCTGGTCAGGGACCACACTTGGAGGTGCTTGCAGTGTGAATATGTTGTAAGTAAAGGCGATCCTCTCATGTGCTATCTTAAAAGATTAATAAGTGATAATATATGTGTGTAAAAGTAAGCACTAAAATCATTTTATAGTAAAAACAAAATGCAAGCCAAAACAAAGTGTAGACAGATATGCACCAAATGAGAAATAAAGAAAGCTGGCTTTATCCCAAGTTCTCTTCATGGAAATAAAAACATGAATAACTTAATAATTTCCATACCAAAGGGGGAAAACATCCTCAATATTTATGTTTGTAGGCTCCTAGTGAGGGAATCCTTTTCAAAGCCAAAATGTATCTCTTTGGAACAGGAGGTAATTTAATTTCCTTATTTTCAGACTCCTGCGAATCATCTCCCACACCCTGGTCAGAGTTAGAAAGAACTGGTGGATGCAGAAATTTTAACAACTGTCACTTTTAATGCTGGGCATCGTGGTAGGCATTTAAAGGAGCAAGAGGTACATTCCCAATGAAAGGTTTTGCCAATTCATTTGGGGTAAATATTTCTGAGAAGAATTATTTTTAACTATCAGTGTGATGTTACTAAAGGCAGAGCTGGAAAGCCTATTTTGAAAATCTTCAAGTTCTTTTCATTAATAAAGGCATAGCAATAAATTAAATAATATAGTAATAATTTGACATGTGCCACTAAGTCATGTATGTACTTCATATGCATATATATTGCACTCGCCCACTTATGCACACAAATGAGCAAGTAGGAATTAAAGAAATTGACTCTAAGGAAATGATGTTTCCCAGGACAGCAGGACTGGTGCACACATGAACTTGCACAAGACTTGTGCTGTTTCAATGCAGACAGGATGCCAGCACTCACTACAGTGGTACTTTCAGGGTACCACTGAGAAAAATAAGTGGACATGGAGTCTTACCCCTCATCAAGAAACTACTCGCCACTGATACATCCTGACAAAGGATCATCAGTGTTCTCCAATGAACTGTGACTATGCAGATCAACCACACAACTCCATAGTGGTGTGTATGTGTGTACTATTATTTTAAAACTTATTTTGTTGTGTTTTGTTTGCGAGTTTCTTTCTGTATACATTTTTCTGTCTCATTGATTTATTACTTATTTATTTAGTTTTTCATTTTTCAAGGTTTTTTTGTTTTTTTTGTTTGTTTGTTTTTGTTTTTTGTTTTTTTTGTTTTGTTTTGTTTTGTTTTGTTTTTGAGAGGGAAAGAATAAAAGTTGGTGGGTAAGCAGATGGTGAAGACCTACCTGGTCAGGATGTTGGAAGTGAAGAAAACATAATCAAAAGTATTGTATGAAACATTCAATTCCACATAAAGCGAGCAGATAGATGAATATATATATAAACTTCAGGGTTCCTGAAGGTCTCTGTATCAAAGATGACTAATGCAGTCACTACATAATATAAATTCAGATTTTATGTCAGAAAAAAACTGACATCTGAGTGTTTGCTATTCGTATATTTGGAAATTCATAGCATCTTGAATTTTCTATATTTAATTTAAACACTATAATGTTTGACTCTAAGGAAACTGACTCTAAGGAAATAATGTCTTCCAGTACAGCAGGACTGATACACGGATGAACTTCCACAAGACCTGCACTGTTTCAATCCAGACAGGATGACAGCACTCAGTAGGAGTATACTCATAGGAAGTAGCATGTAGACTAGTGGGAGGATCATCTGTACAGGGAGCAAACCTTGGCTCTGTTATAAATATACCATATGACTGAACAGAATTTATTATTCTAAAATCCTGTGTATCATTTATTTTAAACAATATAGCATTGTTTGCTGAAAATCTCATTTTTAAGGAATAAAATTAAGAGTGACAACATCTCTTTAAACAGCAGTACCTTTCTTCTTCATAAGTTCTCATACTGGGGAGAGTGCAGGAGCAAGGTGAGAAAAAACAGCAGAAGCTTGGTTGAAAACCAGGAGAGTTACCAACTAGAGGCTTATAGAAGCTCTTGTTACATTCCCCAGTGCTCCACTCATGCCTCTGAGCCAGTTTCAACCCTGAGAATTGTAATTGTTATTATATCTAAGTCATTTCAAATTATTTTATTATCAGATTATACTTTATTCTAACCAACTTCCCTTTATCGTGGAACAAATAGTCTCAAGGTCATCCATGCTTTGTCATAAATAAAAGGCAATTATTAAAGGACAAATTTTAATGATGACAAAGATAGCTACCTTGCACCATAGAGCTCTTTGTTGAAACATGTGGTATGCATTAACTCATCAGATTCTCTTCACACTAAAAATGTCACATAGACCACATTAATCTTATTTTATGAAAACGAAAAAGCTTATTCTGACAACTTATTTTCCAAAGAGTAGAAAAGTGCAGTTTTCAGGAAAAAATAAAGATCGATTTTTAAAGCCTATCCATTAAACACTCATATTTTATTTTCAATAAAAGGCACATTGAAATCATAAAAGTATTAATGTACCTGTTTAGGAAATGATTCAGTCCTAAAAAATTATTAAATTATATAATTTATTCTCTAACAAACCTGCCATCTTAGCCCTACAAAAATGTCCCTTTGATATCATTGTTTGTACTACATTAAATGTGAAAGAATCTCCAGTGTAATATTTGACATGTCAACTACAGTAGGGTGCACGTAACCCTCGGTCAGTCCATGCTCTTTTGTTGGCTCAGCATTTCTAATTACTTTGCAGACGGGCCATGAGGGGAGACAGATAGATGACGCTGAGAGGGATGAATGCACACCTGCACAGATCGACCCAACTGTCACCATATGGTGAGAAGCCTTGAAAATATTGACAAGAGAGGCTTGTGGTTTGAGAAGAATAAAAAAATAATGTTATTTGTGCAATAATCTCTTGGATTTTTATGAATTACTGAACTTTTACTTGTTGTCTGTATCTGTTATGATTTGAAATTTTGCAATTAAAAGCATGCTCATGTTGCTAAAAGACTTCATTGATAAATATTCCAAAAATTTCTAATAATGTAATTTGATATTTTTGACATCCAAAAGATCATATTTGAAGTCTGAGTCTGAAGTTCAAATTAAACCTACCAAGTCAATCAATATTTTATAGAAAGTTCTAATTAGTAATTTATATTTAGTAAGTATGGCTACACAAGCTTATATATTAGAGTCAATATGTGGACTATGTGTTATTGCCCTCCTATAGTCAATTAAAATTATTTCATACTATTCTTACTGCATAAAAATATTTAAATACACAGGACATAGTAATATAAAATATGATGATTATGTTAATTAAATGATTTTAATATAAATATGATAATGGACCTATACTTATAATATTAATTAACAATTACAATTGTCAGATAAATTATTGTAAGACAAGAGGCACTAATATAAACTTCATAAGATTAATTGAGATCTTTAACTTGGATATTAAGATGGATTTATAAATTTCTATAGGCCAGAAGTTTATATTTGGGGTGTTACAACCAAAGAAAAATGCTAGGGCCTAGAGACTTAGCTTAGTCAATAAAGTGCTTGCAAAAGAAGCAAAAAATCTAAATCCTTGGAACTCACATATAAAAGAAAGGTGTGAAAAATGCTCTTGTAATCCAAGCTATGAAGAGATAGAGACAGAGGGATCCCTGAGCATTATTATCTAGCTTGCCAACCAGGGTAGTGACAGATTCAAGGGCAGTAAGAAGTAAGGAAGAAGTGAATAAAAAAGAAAAGATGGGAAAGATGGGTGACAGATGATGCCTCAGGAATGGCATGTGACATTTTCTTCTTGCCTCAATAAGCACATGCATACTCATGTGTGATTTAACATGTAAGCGCACCTGTACATACACAAAATCATATAGAAAAAAAAAAAGACGCTAGATGAGATGGAATGAAAGAGAGGCTAACGTGCTAACAAAACATCACCATGAAGATAATGAGAATAAATCAAAGTAAAGTAAAGTTTGCACAGCAAGAGAAATAGTAAGGTAGGGTCAGTAAATATTTATATATTCAGAAAGCAATGTATTGACTAACCACAAAAAATAAAAAAAATAATAATAACAAAAAAACCCACAGAGTTAGAAATGCTCAAATGCTCATAGACCAGAACTACATAGACAAAAGTGCTCCCATGCTCGGTACAAGAATAATTTGGGTACCACATAAAAGAGGTAAAAACTGGAGGGAAACTTTTAAAGGGCAGATGGAGCTCCCCACTAGAGCATGGAGACCCACACTGCACCCAGATCTCCCATTCTCTTTTGATACACAAAACAGTAATCGCCCTTAGTATTAAGATGATTTCCAATTATTTCCTTTTGGGCTACAGCTTAACCTTTCTCCACAAAAGTTCGTTATTCTAATAACTAGAAATCACTAATTCCAGCCAAAACAAAACACAACAACAAAAACCACCATCACTATGACCTTCACCAATAACAACATCAACAACAACAACCACAAGGAACACCAATTGTCAGAGAAAGGCATCTCTAAAAACTGAGGTTCACAGCCTGGGATGGGAGCATATGGCCAAATGTGAGTATTAAATTCAGATTGTTCTCTCAAGGATTTGTTCACAAATATGGGAAACTGGTGGAAAGTGCATAATCAATTTAGCTCTCAGCCTTTTGGTTTTACTAAAGTGTCACTGTTTTTGTTGTCTATACCTAATTTGTTTTATATGCTATCCCTAATTTGATGATAAACCTGAATTTGATTTGAAACAAAAGGCTGAGATGTAACATATATATGTATATATGCGCTGAGGTAAAGCATAACCTTTCCCTGTTTGTGTACAACTCATCCTTAGTCATTTACAAACAAGCTTTGTGGGCAGCATTTGAATGTCAAAGATGCCCTTAAGTACATATAATAAATGATCAAAATCTCTAACAACTCAAAATGAATTTATTAAAAATATTCCCTTCAACAATAAAGCCAGCAATAGTTAAAACAGATTTTAAAAACACTAACTTTCATTACTATTTAAAAATGGTACACTGCATCTACAGAGGTTAATGTTCTTAACTGATAAATAGTGAAGGTTCCTAGGTCAGTCAGCTTTCAATCACAGTGACTACACGTTTAAAAAAACAGCTGGAAGAAGAAAAAATATACTTTGGCTCATTCATTCAGAGCTCTTGGTTCAAGGTCAGGTTGCCCCCTTGTGTCTAAGGAGTGGTGAGGCAAAACATCACAATGGGGAGCTTAGAGAGCAAGACTATTTACCTTCTTAGAGACTCAGCTGTGTGTCCACACGCCTTCCCCAACCCCCGCCATAACCTCAAGCACATGATCAATTTGGCTAGACTTGCTGGCCAGCAGGCCCACAGGATCCTCCTCTCTCTGCCTCCCCAGAGCTGAGATTTCAGGCACATGCAATTCTACCTTGCTGTTAGGGATTTAGCTTGGGTCTTTGTGAATATGTAGTAGACACTTTGCTTACAGAGTTAGATTTCTGGGACAGAGAGTATTTTTTTATTCAAACAACTTTAAAAAACATAAACAAATTTTATTTAGCTGGTTTCAACATACAAAGAGATCACTTATTAAATTTTTTTGCTCATGTTTCCCATTGTTACCAATATCTCCAATTTCTTGTGTCCCCTCCAATGATTCTACCTCCTACATCTCTGTTCCCTCTTCACAGGGTCCTTTTCACTTCTTCTAATTACACTCCCACATCCTTTCTCTTGACTTCTCAAAAATGAAGGGTAATCTTAGGGGAAAAAACAATATGGCTTTCCAGTGATTCTGACAAGGGAGGAATAAAGCATGCTAGAGGCAAATTCACATTTGCATTCTAGTATTAGAAGAAAAGCTATTAAAATTCAAAAAGTGGTTTTTAAATGAATTTGAAATAGCAGCTATTGAAATGCCTGTGGTGTAGATCAAGACCAAAACTGCTAATGTAGCTGTGCCCTTTGCCTTCTCATTCACAGTCACCCCAAATCGCTGTCTCTTTATTTATGAGAGGATTTTTATCTCTGTTGAACTTAGATAAGTTGCAAAGTGATGTTCCACACATAAATTAAGCTCCTGCTCAACTTCCTGCTTCATAAAATTTTAGTGCACTTTGGAAGTCAATAAATTTATTAATAAAAATTTTGCCCTAAGTCATTATTTTTGGAACTTTTAATTCCTACTTTTTAAGAATATTTATCCTGCAGTTATCTTTTGTTTCCACAGTATAATATTTCAAGGCCAGAACAGTGAGAATTTTCTAAGATATAGTAATATTAAAATATAGCTTTCCAGCAAAGTATCTACCAATGGGAGAGCCCATTCCAATTCTATTTCCTTAGGTATGATATCTCCAGAGGCAGTTTTTTATGCTCAGGAAATGTTAGTGGCAATTACATTTGTCCTATGAAAGAGGAAAAAGCATGAGTTGGCATCATGTAATAAGCAATCATGCACATATAAGTTCCATAGGCTTTGAAGTCATGAGTATGAAAGAATGAATCAAAATGTCTAAACAAAATGAAGAGAGACTTGGACAATTATTTCTAAAGAGGGGGCATAACACAAGACTGAGAACCCAAGTCAAACTCACACTGTAGAGGCTAAAAATCTACTGCATACGCTTTATTGGTTTGGTTGAATGCCCAGATTAAAACAAAACAAAACAAAATATAGATGCTGGCAAGAAAACATGCACGGTGAAACTTAGGGTCAGGGCAGCTCCATGGACATTTAGAAAGCAGAGCTAACTTCCATTCCATTTTCAATTAAGAGTTGGCATACCGTGAGTGTTTTTCATAATCAGCATTTGCAGACATTGTCTACTCTAAATGTTTTCCTATCAACTAAGATTCAGTCCTCATTTTAGAAAGTATGATTTCCTTATCAGGGAAGAGGTACCATTCGGGGCTATAAAATGCAAATTGTTTGCTGGCGTTTTGGAATTAAAAGAAAGAAAGAAAGAAAGAAAGAAAGAAAGAAAGAAAGAAAGAAAGAAAGAAAGAAAGAAAGAAAGAAAATGTTAAATCAAAGAGAGAAGAGAAGGCTCCAAGCAGGTCACACAATTGATAGGAGGAAAGAAATAAGGTCTTGTGTTATATATGTAGGATCTGAAAGATAAAGATAGTGTCCATTGTCCTCATTCTGTGAGGATGCAGCGACTTGGCAAGGAAATGTCTGCCCTAAGTGGAAAACCAAATAATATACAGACACATAAAGAGACCTACTTAGACTAATTTCACAGTGTTATTTCAAGAGTAAAAGATGATAAGGGAAACTTCTCTTAGGCAAAATTCTAGAGCAAAGCTGAAAGGACTAAAGGCTAGAAGGAGAGATCTGCATAGAGAACAATTGAGTCATAACCCCAGGCTTTGGAATGAACACCTCTGGGAGTTTGGTTTTCATGAAGACCATTCAGTAGAGCGTAAAGGAAAGAAAGAATGTTAAAATAGCTATATCTGATTCTAAGACTCCAAACCTATTGTAGTAACTATGGTATCCTTGAATCATCAGTATTTTCTACAAAGGTATGACCTTGGAGGGCAGTGTATGTGTGCATTCTACTAGTAGGATGGTTCACTGATGTAATTTCCAACTTGTCCCAAAAGGGCCACATGACAGCATGAGAAAAGGATCTCCTTGACTAGAGTTGTTAGAAAAACAGCACATAATGTTCAAAAGAAAGTTCTCCTTAACCCTGAGCCAAACACAGCCACAATCGGGAAAGGAGCCCAGTAAACTCAATTAAAAGATGACTCTAGTCCTCAAGAATTACCAAGGTCAACATGAAAAGTACTGAAACCACTAGCTCAAAGCAAGAGGTACAGCAGAGGCTGTGGGAGACATGGAGGGCCAGAGGAAGAGGAAAGGGAAGGGAAGCAGCAGAACTGGGATGAGAATATTTACTGCCATTGCATAGTAATCAGACAAAAGAATGAGATGTCCCTGTGCCTTTTGATAAAATGTAATTTAAAGGTTATATACTACAGAGACTAAAATCACACATACATCTCTCATTAAACTCCCCTAGGAATTTCCACTTGAACTTGGCTGTCCTGGGATGGTGGAGAGGTTGGGAGCATGAACATAAGAACTAAAAAACTCAATTAAAAAGTGTTCTCAACTGACCACCTACTAGACTTTAGTTAGTTATTTCACTCCTAATATTTGTTTATATATATACATATATATATATGTGTATTTATATATATACACATATATATTTGTTTATTTATATGTATATATATATATATAGACAGAGAGAGAGAGATACAGAGAGAGATACAGATAGATATTGCACTTACATGTGTTTATACATTATATATAATATATATAGTAAGAGCAGCCACTATATGTCTTTTGGGAAAATTGTGTAGCTATCTTTCAAAATACATTTCAGCATGTATTGAATACATATGACATATTCAAAAATGTATGCAAATGTTCCAGCTGTCAATGTTACCACTATCATCATTGAAAAGAGACTTAAGGAGGTGTTATAGATTGCAATTTCTGCTACTCAAATCCAGAGCAACAAGGACAATATATTGCAGGAATGCATGGGCTACAAAGCAAATACTAGTCCAATTTTATCAGATAATAAAACCTGTCTCATAAAGGAAGGGGCATCTAAAATGAGGGGCATAGAAAACACAATGCAAACAAAATCTAAGTGCATCGTGTTCTATGCCGAAAGGTCTATTTATTTCGTTCTTAAAGAGAAACATTTTATTGAGGTCATTGCTATAAACAGAAAGTTCCTTTTGCATAAGTAATTTTATACAAATAATGCCTCATGGTTTAACATTTAGTGTAATGATCTGTTCTCTTGATGGAAATTATATTCTTTCTAGGAAAATAAGAAACTAAGACTCCCATCATTTATAACACTGAACCATCTACACATTTCAACCACAGAGACAGCTCTACATTTCTCATGAAACACAACACACATTTTAAATGCTGAAAGGCCATGAATCCAGGGAAAAGCCCATGAAAGCCCCTGACTCCACCAAGAAATTCATCAGAAGAGCAAGCAGTTAGTATTCAAGTAACTATTGTTTTGTAAAATTATTTTATAAAATCTGATAGATATGTTTTGTAAGAGAGTAAAGCAACATGCAATATTATCATCCTAAGTTTTGCAGAATTCATTTACAATGGTGTGACAGAGATTTAGACACAACCCTCCCTCCCTTCCAAGACATATTACAATATGATTAGTATGCAGTACTCTGTCTCAACTGGAAAGAGTTCCGGAAAGAAATCAGTGTGACCAATGGAAATGTTATTTGCTATTAACTAGCCGAAGCACCAGCAGGTCTAAGGTACCTGCATCTCATTTTGGATTTAATTATGGCAATAACATCTCATTTGCTTCAAGGTATTACAATTATCTCCTGGTTAAAATTGAACGGTATTTTAGAATGAATGTGGTTAATGAAGCAAGCAGTTCAAAATGTCCAGAACACCCAGCTTTAAAGTAGATCAACCTACATTTTAAACAAATGTGTTTATGCATGCAAAATGTGCCTCCTTTCATCTGAATACATCCATATGCCAATGGACACAGCACAGTGACTTTTTTATGATTTCAGTGTTATTAAAGGTTTTTTTTTTAATGGCAGCAAGTACAGATTGAAATAGGCATTGATGTTAATCATCCTCCTTTTAAAAATCATCACATTTTCAGAACTTGATAAGGTACCATGTGTTAGTAAGAATTATTCTTTTTATTTTTTTTTTTGGTAAGGAAATACTATTTTAGAATTAAATCTCATGAAGTTTCAAATCTGACATGCACCAACTGTAGTACAGGCACCTGATCTTGTTGGATATCCTTAAAATAATTCTCAATATTCCTTATCTACTGGGTGCAGGTGTTAGGAGTTGGAATCTTTTAAATGCAAGGACTCTAATATGACGCACATTCAGTCTTGGATTCTGTAACTCTAACAGTATGTCAAACTCCAAATAGGTGTGAATTTTACATCTTTTATTTGTCCACAAGTCGAGCCCTTTATTAATTGCCCCAAATGATACCATTTCCGTAAAGCACAGGGAACAGGAACATTCTCAAATACGAAGAATCTGCATAGGAGTCATGGAGCCTAGTACCCTCAATAAATAAAACAGGCAATGAGAAAATATTTTATTGTCTGATAAAAATGAAAGGGATGAAAATAAAAGTGACCTAGCATGCTGTATTCTTCTCAGTAATAATATAGTTATCACAAAATAATGTTTTATTTTTATTGGAGAAAGGAGTCTTATAGTCAAAATTGTCTAAAGAGGTTTAGTTATTCCTGGTCACGTATATGAAGAGCTTCTTACAGGAATACTTCACAGATCATAAGTGTAGAACTAGCCATAGTGCCTCAGAGGAACCAGGAAATTTGGGGATTTTTAAGTCTTGTTTTTATCCTGCTCAATGTGCAAGGCTGTTCAGGCTCTTGTCTGCTTTCCTGCAGAGATTCCTTATTCACTGTCATGGGACCTTTCCCCGTGAGATGCTCTGGTCTCATTAAATCTCATCTAAATGGCTTTGCCTACTCTTCTTCTGTATACCATTTCTGAACCTTAGGACTCTGGACATAGAATGTGCTCAATGAAAACAATTAGCGATCCTGAGCATCACTTTCATACTCATATATTGTGTATATTTGAAATCTCTTCTGATTGCCCAGACACCACACGTGAGGTCTGAGCGGAGACCAGTCTGGAGAGTTATCAATCCCTGATCTCTGACAGCCCTAAAACTACTACGAATATAAAATTATGTACTGCAGTGTTGGGAGTAGTACATGGGTCCTGGAGCTCACAGATGAGTACTAGGGAAACCAAGAATGTTGAACATTTGGCATTGTCTCATCAAAGGAAGAGATGTATAGCCTGCATTGTGACCAGAAGGCTGGAAATGGCAGTAATTAACATCCTGGGTGGCCTTTATACTTTCTGTATGATATACAGGAACCTTCTCCAGACCCTTAACACATGTAGCCTATCTACAAAATCTATCTTCATGAAGGAAGAGATACATACTTTCAAACGAGTTTCAATGTAATTCTGTCCTATTGTGCACACAGAATGGTGTTACACTAAGAAACTACTGTACTTAATATGCCTAAAATAAATTGTCTGGTGTCAGACTGTAGAAGTTTGAACCCATACTGGCTACTGAGTGACTTTGAACTAAGTTTTCTTTTTGCCTCACATGGGTCATTACTCACCCAATCCTGGTGTTTGCAATGATTCTTGCACTACAACTAAGCACTGATTATTTATTTTGTCTATAATGCATTAGTGAGTTGGAAAGCTAACAAAATTATTTATCAAGAATTTAGATGTGTAACCATTTGATGGCCCTCAGATATGCAAGATATTATATTTTAATACTACCACATCTTATTACATTGGGTAATTGAACATGTTCAGTGAGCATAGTACAAACATGAAAATGCACTCATTGGGTTTCCACTAAGCATCACTTCCACACTAATTCATTATATGTATTTAACTTCTCTTCTGAATACACAGACACCTAAAAGATTGCTGATTACTGTGTGTAAAACATTTACTTAAATGATTTGAAGACATTATAAATACAGATGTGAGCCTTGGAAGGAACATATATCCTGAGCATGTCAATTCCAGAATTTATCATTTCAACTCTTATTTTCATTTCATTTTAGCCCTTGTTTTGATTCAAAACAAAAGAGGCAACTTTAAAGTAGTTTTTGATATGCTTTGATTTGTTTTGTTTTTCTGGTTTGGTGTTTTGTCACTGACATAGTCATAGTCAGAAAAGCGTCTCATCAAAACAATTTTAGAAATGAAATCATCTATCCATGTAACATTCAAAATGGACACAGGCTTTACAGTGGGGCCTTTTAGCCCTGCTGTATAATTCCTGAATACAATCTATAACTGCTACTTTAAATACCAGCTCTGTTATTTCATCCATATTAACCCATGAATGTCTCCCTATTTGAAATGATTATTAACCTTGTACTTAAGAGTGAAGAATAGCTGGACAAACAGAGAGAAGCATAAAAGATAAACAACTAAATGATCCAAGACATATAACAGATACAATGTTCCAAAAACAACATTCTTGTGTGTCAACTTTTCTAAAACATTGTCACCTTAAAGTATTTCCACTTGTTCCATAAAATCTTTGAATAATCAGTGCATGTTAAGTCTACTAGGAAAATATTATACAAATAGTTATCCTTCATCTACTTGTGGTATTTTGTAGCTTTCAATGACAATTTTTGTATATAAATGTAAGACAAAATTTTCCTTCTCATGGTAGATTTTTATTTTTATGTGGAATTTTAAGCATTCTCTTTTAAGAAAAAGCTATGGTCATGAAGTTTGATTTTCTGATGACACAAATAATTGACACTAATTAATTAAATAAAAGCATGATATAAAGACTAGGAGGGTCCAAATGAATGCAGTATACTGGAGATTCTGTTTGGTTGCTTGCATGACACACCTGCCTGTGTTGTTTCTCTATCAGTGGTGCCTTTAGAACTGACAGGATTGATTCTCATGAACTCAAATGGAAGGTAAAACGTCAAGGTATTCTAATAGAAGACTGTGAACTGTGATCTCAATGGACTTAGAATATAAAAGTTATTGATAGAAATATTTTCTAAATACAGCAAAAGGCTTTAAAGTAGGTGGATTCAAATTTGGTACTGTTAAAAATAGCTGCCACCTAGAGCATGCTGTTCTCTTCTCAACTTTTAATGAACCCTTGAAAGCTCACTTGAGAATGATAATCAGGTTGGCATTATTCTCTAAGTGCCCCAAATCTAAAAACAGAACCAAAGTTTTGAAGCAATGGGGACATAACACTTAAGATTGACAAAGCCTCTGTGCTTCAACAATGACATGTTTAACCTCAGTAGGCCACGACATTCTTTCACACACACACACACACACACACACACACACACACACACACACACACGCACACACACATATGTATATATATACACTAATGTATTATGACTTTCATTTACAATAGTGAAGAGGTATTCAGTAGTAGAATACAAAGAATCAAATAGTCATCAATAAACACTGGACTCATATATTATTAACATCGCATTTTTATCCTTTGAATTGGAGTATATCCTTCTTGATTGATAGTGCATGGTTAAAATTACAGCACTTGGAAGACTAAAGGATAGGATTTTGAGGTCAGACTGTGCTGAATGACAAATTCAGGACAAGCCTTAGTTATCTGAAAGGCCCCATCTGAAAATTAAAGAAAACCAAAATATAAAATAAAAAATGCCATAAATCAATGATCAATAGCAAAATACTAGTCTCAATGAACAATGCTTTTTCTAGTACATGGGCATTCTATTAAAATGTTAATTAAAACTTTGAAACAATAAAGTTCCCTTATATAGCCATAGAGTTAGAAAATTATTAGTCATTAATGATTTTCTATAGAGAGATAGAACATATATGAATATATGTATATATGTGTATATATACATATATATACACATATATACATGTGTGTGTGTGTATACATGTATATATTGTAAAAATCTGTCCTTCACAGGATAAATCTTATGCCAAAACTTCAAAGTTGTAGTTTCCCAATCTCCATGTTAGTACTTTATGACAGCTTAAACTGTATTTGATATTCCTTTTTCTTAATTGTTTTTAAATTTTACAAATTTGAGATTGGCAAACATTCATTTTGTACCCTAAAATGATTGATTCTGATCAATAAAAATTTAATTTGCGGTCTACAAAAATTCCATTCCTATATTTTATTATGTCCTTTTTCTACCCTTGAACAAAGTTGAAGGATGCTTACAGAGAATTGATATACTCATCCATTTGATTTTCTATTAGAATTTTACTTTGTTTATTAATATTCATTATATGACCATTCCAACTAGTAATCAATAAATGTTTTAATGCTTTTTTCTGTAAACCAATATTGCTGAATTTCTAGTATTCTAAATATTGTCAATTTAAGATATTTCCAAAGCACAATAGATCTAGCTTAATACTCTGAAATTATGAAATAAAACACAAAAGATAAGCAAGTTATAGCATACATAAAATGTATTAAGGAAATAACAGCAAGTCTACTCATTTACATTATTGCCAATTATGTCAGCAAAAGGTCAACCAAGAAATTAAACTACTCTGATCACTAGATAGACAAAATCTAAATGAGGAGCATGATGAAGATAAACAGACAGACAGACAGACACATAGATAGATAGATAGATAGATAGATAGATAGATAGATAGATAGATAGATAGGTAGACAGAGAGATGATATGTAGGTAGATAGATAGATAGATAGATAGATAGATAGATAGATAGATAGATAGATAGACAGACAGATAGATTGACCGAATGATAGGAAAACAAACCAACATCCCTTGAGATGTTTCTTGATTCTTTCATTTTGGTTCTTGGTTTATTAATCATTTCCCCACATTCACAAATACTCTTAAGAATAAGATTGGAATATTAGAAGGCTCCATCTTTTGGGAGGGTTTTTTGGGGGGGAGGGGATATTTTCTTTATTTACAATTCAAATGTTATCCCATTTCCCAGTTTCCCTCCCAGAAAAACCCTATCACATCCTCCTTCCCCTGCTTCTATGAGGGTGTTCCTCCACCCACACACCCATTCCCACCTCCCTGCCCTTGATTCCCCTACACTGAGGCATCTATTGAGCCTTCATAAGACCAAGGACCTCTCCTTCCATTAGTGCATGACAAGGCCATCCCCTGCTACATATGCAGCTGGAGCCATGTATACTCCTTTGTTGATGGCTTAGTCCCTGGGAGTTTGGGGGGGGGGGTTAGTTGATTGTTCCTCCTATGGGATTGCAAACCCCTTCAACTCCTTCAGTCCCTTCTCTAACTCCTCTATTAGGGACTCCACACTCAGTCTAATGGTTGGCTGCTAACAACCACCTCTGTATTTGTAAGGCTCTGGCAGGACCTCTCAGGAGATAGCCATATCAGGCTCCTCTCAGCATGTACTTCCTGGCATCCACAATATTATCTGAGTTTGGTAACTGTATATGTGATGAATGCCTGGGTGGGACAGCCTCTGGGTGGCCTTTCTTTTAGTCTCTGTTCTACACATTATCTCCATATTTGCTCCTGTGAGTATTTTGTTCTCCTTCTAAGGAGGACCAAAGCACCCACACTTTGTTCTTCCTTCTTATTGAGCTTCATGTTGTATGTGAATTGTATCCTGGTTATTTGGAGCTTTTGAGCTAGTATCCACTTATCAGTGAGTGCATACCATGTGTGTTCTTTTGTGATTGGGTTACCTCACTCAGGATGGTATTTTCTAGTTCTATCCATTTTCCTAATCCGACATCAGACAGAGGGCTATTATCCATTATATAGAAAGAATTCAAGAAGTTAGACTCCAGAGAACCAAATAGCCCTATTAAAAATGGGGTACAGAGCTAAACAAGGAATTTTCAACTGAGGAATATCGAATGGCTGAGAAGCACCTTAAGAAATGTTCAACATCTTTAGTTATCATGGAAATGCAAATCAAAACAACACTGAGATTTCACTTCATACCAGTCGGAATAGCTAAAATCAAAAACTCAGGCAACAGCAGATGCTGGCGGGGATATGGGGAAAGAGAAACACTCCTCCATAGCTGTTGGGAATGTAAGCTGGTACAACCACTCTGGAAATCAGTTTGTCCTCAGAAAATTGGACACAGTATTACTCGAGGAACCAGCTATACCACTCCTGGGCATATATCCAGAATATGCTCCAACATGTAGTAAGGACACATGCTCCACGATGTTCATTGCTACTTTATTTATAATAGTCAGGAGCTGGAAAGAACCCAGATGTCCCTCAACAGAGGAATAGATACAGAAAATGTGGTACGTCTACACAATGGAGTACTATTCAGCTATTAAAAATGATGAATTCATGAAATTCTTAGGCAAATGGATCGAAGGTGCTTTTATGCCAATCCTTTTTCATCCTGGTCTCTGATCCTTTCTGATCATCCTTCCTCCTTTGTATTCCAAGGCATAAAGACTGACTCCTTCAGGATGTCTGGCTAGTACTCAAGTTGATGAGACCAGAAATAGTTTTATAATATGAATCAGTGTTGCCAGACTACTTAACTTTAAATTATGCAGGCTCAGAAACAAATTCCCAGTCCTGCCAACACAGATTGTAGCTGTGCCTGTACAACCTTCTTTGTTTCTCCTAGCTTAAGTCAACTAACAAAATAAAAATCAACAAACATAAGATAAAGCCTCCCATGTTTATGAACACAATTCCTATCTTTAAAGAGTGATTTGATGACAGACACGTACAACAAACAAGACGTTTTCTGGTGCCACATCGCTGTAGCATTTGGCTGGGGAAAATTCTGAATTCATTGTTTTGAGACAGAGTAGTAATAAGAACCATTTGAAATAGCTCTCAAAACACCAGAGAAAGATGTACTGGCTTTGGTCGTATTGTTCTAAAAGTTGTCAATCAAAACAAGTTATGAACCACGACATGATAAAACATTAGAAAACTAAGAATGCTTTTATTAAGATGTTCCACTTATCTGACATGAGGAGAAACTATGTAAAGGGATTCACATGTAGTTAGTTACTGTAGTTTTCCCTGTTGCTGAGTAAATTATACCACATTAGAAAGGTATTTCATCTTATCTGTCTACTTTGATCAATTAGCCCTAACAACAGAAAACCTTGTATCGAGTAGAATTGTAGATATCTATTTGGACTAGGTAGAGAGAATGCTAACTAATGATTGATGCCTGATTATAGAAAGGATGTAAGTAAATACCAGAGGGTCATGTTTGCTGGTGAGCCCTGGCTCAGGTACTGTGTGAATTTTGTCTTAGTCATTGGCTGTGAAACATCAAGGCAATACATTGATTCCTTGGTTTTCACATGATGTCACTTGCAACACTGTAGTGCAGTCAAAGTAAACCAAAGGTTTCCTGGGCTCATTTCATAGAATTATCTATTCGAATCATGTTTATATATTCCTCCTAAATAGAATTATGTTTATTCTCACCCCTACACAGTATCAACATATTCATTGAAATATTTAGGCTAGCACACATATTACAGAATTCCTTGAATAAATTTACAAATTCTATACCTTAACTACAGAGGAGGTTAACAAAGTTTTCTTAACAATCTTGATTATTTATAAAAATGATTTGTATATGTTTATAAAGTGACAGTGCACAAGAAAAAAAAAGTCATGGTGTGCTTACCGAGAGTAGTCTAGCATGGCTGTCCTCCAAGAGAGTCAGATACAGAAAATTACATCCAACCAATGTTCTGAAGTTGGACCCCTGGGTTTGAATTAGGGAAAGGCTGGGAGAAGTTGAGGAGGAGGTCAAGCCCATAGGTAGACCAGCAATCTCAACTAACCAGGACTCCTGAAATCTCTCAGACTCTGAGCCACGAACCAGGCAGCATACATGAGCTGGACCGAGGACCTGAACACATATACAGCAGAGGACTGACTGGTCGAGCCTCAGTGAAAGAAGGCGCACATAACCCTCAAGAGACTTGAGACCCCAGAGAGAATGGAAGGCCTGTCAGGGTGGGATGGGGTAGACAGTGGAGGCATCATCTTGGAGACAGGGAGAGGGAACTGGATGAGGAACTGTGGGAAAGCAGACTGGGAGGAAGATAATGACTGAACTGAAAAAAATTAAAGGTAATAAAAAAGTATATATCACTGAACCTATTTAAAAAAAAAAAAAGTTTCACTGAAAGGAGTTAGAGTTGAAAATGACACCAATGGTGGAAAGATGGCTCAGTGGTTAGGAGCAGTTAGGCTGCTTTTCCAGAGGTCCTGAGTTCAATTCCAAGCAACCACATGGTGGCTCACAACCATCCGTAATGAGGTCAAATGCACTTTTCTGGTGTTTGTCTGAAGACAGTTACGGTGTACTCATATAAATAAAAATAAATGAATCTTTTTAAAAAAATTGAAAATGATGCCAGGACTTTTATATTTCCAATCCCACCAACATAACTGTAAAACACTCTAGATCTCAAAAAAGATTTCCATTTTCACATCTCCGCATTGAATAAACTAACTTTAAATAAATTGATAGATGACAGTCAGATAGTTGAGAGATATAAAATAAACTAAAGCATAATAAAACAAGAGTGATTCATCTGTTTCCTTTTAAGGAATACAGCTAATTGGTACTTTTATAATAAAATGCAAATATGAATCTTTCCAAGGTACAAGCACTTAGGTAGAGGAACTTCTTCCTGTCTCACTCTTGTGGAACCTTCTCTCTACCCCACACCTAGATTCCCTTTGTGATACTGTATAGATATCTAACTCTGCACAAAGCCAGGGAACATCACTCAGTTCATTTTTGTTCTTTTCTCTTCTAGTTCCTGTTTTGTTTGTGTGCATGTCCCTATTATACAAATTATTGTATAATTTCCCTAAAACTGATTAATAGATATTCTCTAGTTCCTATTTTGTGTCTGTGTGTGTCCATGTTTATTGTCTAACTTCCCTAAAACTAGTTAATAGACAACCTCGGTACACCATAGTAAGGAGATAATTGGAGTTATACAGTTAAGGATGAGAATGTCTTTGAAAATAGGAGGCAAACCTTATTTACCAGTGCTAAAAACTGACCTTTGTTGGAATCACTGCCACCATGACCCTCTGGGAAGGAGAACTCTATTGTCTTCTATTTGTACAGATCACCACTATCTCTTGGAAGGGTGTTAAAGCTGAGTCCAGAGCAGGAGTACCAGAGTGTGGCTGATCATGATGGACACCCTTTAACCTATTGGCCTATAGACCTGTTCTGACTGAAGTCTTATCATCTGCCCTTGCTAGGCCCTCTCAATATCTTTCCTAGCTCAGGGGGTTTCTATCCTGCATGTAGTTGTACTAATACCCTCAAATCTAATTCAAGTCAAATAAAAAACTCCTGTCAATCCCAAAGGACTCCTTAGAATATCGAAGGAGGAGATTGTCCAAGTCGAAATGAACGTAGTCCATCTAGCACCAAAAACAGCTGAATGGTGAATATACAGATCTATAAAGTCATTTCATTTCCCAATATTAAAATTCTTGTTAGCTAAACTACAGACTCCTTCACAAGCATTCAAAAGAAGTCACCACATCACAAGAACTTACCTAGCTTTATGCAAGTTCTTTGAAATATTGATCTCTGAGAAATTCCAAGAACAAAGCATTAGACTTTGTTTCCTCAGATCTCCCTCATTTACAAAAGCTGTCTTCTTTCTCTGGCACAATAACAGTAATTTACACAAATAGAAATGCCAGCCTGGTCAGACTTACTGGTCTCAAGAATCTGCAGATTGTGAAGTGCTTACTCACTGAATAAGTTTCCCTAATTACCGCTATGAAGAAAGCTTCTGTTAGTTAATACTGTTAGACAATTGGAGAGTTTGTATTAGAAATAAGAAAACATTAGAAAATGGTTCTTATAAATAGCGATTGCTTTTGAAAAAAAAAAAAAAAGTCTTAATGATCATTCAATTTCTTCCGGGAAAAATTACTGAAAATCTCGAGGTTTCTATGTGGCCGTAAAGTGAGCTCTAGACACAAATCAAAATCACCTGAGAATCATTGTACAGGTAAAATCTGTGCTTATATACACCTCTTAGAAATTTTGAGCTGTTAGGTTTCTCTATGAATCATTTTATTCATTTACATTTCAAATGCTATCCCCCTTCCCAGTTTCCCCTCCATAGATCCCCCATCCCATACCCCTTCTCCCTTCTCCCATTTGCCTCTATGAGGGTGGTCCTCGACCCACTCACCCACTCCCATCTCTCCACTCTAGCATCCCCCTATGCTGGGGCATGAAACCTCCACAAGACTAAGGGCATCCCCTCCCATTAATGCCAGATAAGACCATCCTCTGCTACATATGTATCTGTAACCATAGATCCCTCCATGTGTACTCTTTGTTTGGTGGTTTAGTCCCTGGGAGCTTTGGGTGATCTGGTTAGTTGATAGTGTTCTTCCTGTAGGGATGCAATCCCCTATAGGGTTAGAAGCTCCTTCAGCCTTTCCCTTAGCCTTTCCATTG
Organism: Montemys delectorum; assembly: GCA_019843815.1. Lineage (NCBI taxonomy): Eukaryota > Metazoa > Chordata > Mammalia > Rodentia > Muridae > Montemys > Montemys delectorum. Next base: position 4,304 of record JADRCD010147566.1, on the reverse strand, counting down.
GGATCCCTGTACTCAGTTTGATGGTTGGCTGTATTGATCAGGTGCTGGTAGAACCTCTCAGGGAACAGCCATATCAGGCTCCTGTCAGCAAGCACTTCTTGGCATCAGCAATAGTGTGGGGCTTTGGTGTTTGCAGATGGGATGGATGGATCCCTAGGTGGATGGCCTTTACTTTAGTCTCTCTTCCATTTTTGACCCCTGTCTTTCCTTTGAAGAGGAACGTTTCTGAGTTAAAAATCTTGAGATGAGTGGATGGCCCCATCCCTCACCTAGGCTGTGCCTATCTACTGGAGGTGGTCTCTACAGGTTCTATCTCCCCTTCATTGGATATTTCAGCTAAAGTCATCACCAGTGTGTCCTGTGGGCCTCATGATTCACTGGAGTCTGGTACTTTCTAGTGGCTACTCCCCGTTCCCCATCCCCCACTGCTACATGTTCTATTCAATTTCCTGACCCTCTGTACTTCTCTTCTGTCCCTTCTCATACCTGATCCTGCCCCCACTTTTTCTCTCCCCTTGTTCTCTCCCTCGCAGGTCTCTCCCTTTCCCTATCTCCTGTGATTATTTTGTTCCCCCTTCCATGTAAGACTGCAGCATCCACACTTTGGTCTTCCTTCTTCTTAAGCTCCATATGGTTTGTGGGTTATATCAAGTGTATTCTGAACTTTTGGGCTAATATCCACTTATCAGTGTGTACAAGAATCATTAGGGTTGATGTAACACCATTAATGCCTCTACAACCTGTGACTTACATCTATGTCCTCCTTGCTTTGTTTTACTTAAAAGTAACAAGGAACATACCACTGTTTGCTTAGGTGACCTTACTCAATGAATAATCTGAAATAATGGCTTCTTCTGCTTGTGTTCCTAGAGTTGACTTTTAAAGTATATTTTTGCCTCATTATCAATAACTTTGTTTGTTTTTTTTTAGTTCACTAAATTTGCTTTATTGACTCTCTGGTGGACAGGTGCATCTCAAATTCAATCACTTGGTAGGTATCCTGTGATAGAAGCTGAAATAACTATGAAGATGGAAAATGGTGAGATAAATCATGTAAATTACCCAAATGAATAAAATAAAGTGAATAAAATGAAGAGCCGGCCTTACTCATGTATCAACTGTTTCTACATAAGCAGGAAAAAAAAGCAAAAGCAAAACAAAAAAAAAGTGTCAAAATAATTTTTTTGAGATTTAAGTTTTTTGTTTGTTTGTTTTGAGAGTAATGATGTTTTGGTCCTTCTATATTGGTCTCTTTGTAAAACCTTTTATGTTCCTAGCTGACAAAGGCTGAGGATGCTTTCTAGAAAGTAAACACAATCTTTTAGGGTCAAGTTTAATAGATCATTCCAGTACATTGACAGGAATTATGAGACAAACAGTATAGGACAAAACTCCATGGTTGTCAGAAAGGCCTTAACACATGCACACATGCACACACACACACACACACACACACACACACACACACAATGTAATCCATATCTGCTCAGAGAAACCTTAAGTTATCTCCCATGCAGACTAATAAAATAAAGGATATGTGTAAACAAGATTACAATCAAGCCACACTTAACATTTCCTGTTTTTTCAAGTAGTTAATTTAAGAAGTCCATCTCAGTGTAAAATAAAGAAACAGGTCCATTGAAATTAACGCAGTCATTTCTGAAATTGTCCTTTGTCAAGTTAATGCAAAAACAACATAGCATTAAAAGAAATATAAAATTTCTCAAGCAAAAATATGAGATGTCAGATTTCTTAGTGTAAAATCGAGACTGAGCATTTTCATTTCAGGATTGATCCATCCCACGCAATCTCACTCTTCACGGAACCCTCTAAGGATTCCCTGTGGTTCCCTGGAATCTCTTTGTTCTCTGATCTGACCCAACCACACAGGTGATAATTCTCAGAAGAGTAAGAAGTACTACTCTGCAAGAGATTTGCACAATAGGATCAGTTTGCAGGAGAAAGTGAAATCCTTTAATTACTAATGAAACCTTGGGTTCCCAGATCTTTCTTAATGCCAGTGCTCATAGAAAAAGCAAACTACAGTTTGACCTCCTATAATATAAATATAAAAGGGAATTTTCTTGACTAAAGGACTACAGTCATCAATTGTTTAGTGTAAATTTTAAAACTGAGCTTCACAGCTTCCATTCTGGATGCCTATTCTAATGGTATAGAAGTTCACTGAGTTGTAGAGACTGGGCCTGGTTAACTTTGGTATGTGATACTTTTACAATAAAGTTTATAAAATTAATGAAAGGACGTTACAATTAGAATGTAAATGGTTTCATTGCCCAATTACTTGAAGCCATGAAGGGACACAGATATGCCTTCAAGGCATAGATAGGTTCAACATTTGAACAGATGAGGCTTACAGAAGCTCAAGCTTTCTCTAAAGACAAGAATGTCCGATGTCAAGAACAAGATGGTAGGAAATGACAAACTAAAGATATAGGGAAATAGGGTGATTTCTGGGACTTCAGAAAGCTCATGTTTCCCTTGCAGCTTGTTATGAGCTAAAACCACCAAAACAATTACCAACGTTAAAATGGGAGAGAGCAACAATTGTATAGGTTATACTGAGGTAACACAGCATGTATCTAAGGAAACTGATAGAAAAAAACTAAGTCATGGCCATATGGGATGGTGGATATTTCTGCAGACATCTGTGTGTGCGGGCAGAGGACCTCAAAACAGGATGGATTAGTCTCCTTCCCACATTTCCTTAGCCCACTTCCATGCCAATGCCTCAGTACCACTCAGCCCTTGGAAGTAGGCTAGATTTCAGCAGAGAGAGTTGAGATGTATAAGAAACTCATTATTTCTAGGTTTCTGTTGCCCTGGGAAATGGTAGCTTTAAACTGTTCTTTGTCTCATTGCCCAGCTTGGTAAAGGGAATGATGTTCATGATCTTTGTAGTCTCTTATAACAATAAGTTAGTTCACCAGAGCCCTGGCATCCTGCCCATTAGAAAGGAAAAAAAAAAAACTGCCCGTTTTTGTTAGCAATCGCCAATTCACAAATGACACTTTTGAGTGCTTTCCAAATTTGGGGGTAGATGCCATGTGTTCCTGGTGATTAATGTGCATCTAATTTGTCAATTAGTATAGAACATCCAGTCCCTGCTATGATAAGTTTGGATGACAATTTTGTTTCGGTAATTCATCGATATAAATATGTGTGAAAAAACAAGACTGATATATACACAGAAAGGATGTTAAAAATAAAAATATATCTTCTATTACTTAAGTTAAAGTATCTGAAATCCTTTATAAGCTGTTAGTGACATGAATAAGGAAAATATTGTGCCATGTGGCAGGAAACTCATTTATCTTAGAAAAGTTCCAAAATTATAGTAATAGCTTTTCAGAACATGGAAGACCACCATTAACAATCAGAGCCAGGCAAGGTTCACTTGGCTCATTTGAAATCACACCTTAGTAGGTGGTTCTACAAATGGTTGCATTCACAGCTAGTATTGCAATTAAAAAATTTAAGTTTAAAATCCACAGTTGAAATCACATGGACATACAGATGAAAACTCATCTACTGAACACACAAAGAGAATACACTTTTAAAATTTGATTTCAAGTAGCCTATTATTTATTACTATCATGTCATTCACTTACCACACCTTTTGGAATTGAATAATATACATAGTTAGCATTTATGTTTCTTTAAGTTGATTCTGGAAAGCTGAAGAAAGGTGTTAAAGTTTCCCATGGCTTTCTCTGTTCATTGCTATGAAGTGTGTGGTTTTAAACCCTTGTGTTATTGCATTGTTTCACTGCGGACATTTTTCAGCCAACCAACTCTTTCTGCACTAATATCTAGCACTTTCATTTCTCCTTATAACCCCTGCACTGAAGGAAAAAAACATTTCCCCAAACTCTCTAAATAGAAGGGAGAGCCAAAAGGCAAACATTTAAAAAACAATGCTATTGAGTTTCAAAATTCAATCAATTTTAAAATCACAACAATATAGCACAACAGAGACAAGGTGCCTCTGAGCCTTCAGTAGATCATGCTGCTCCCAAACACCCACTGTGAAGCATGCAGAAGCATGCAGCGACTTCTTCACTGCTTCCCCTTCAGTATTTGATGAGGATCACTGCTGCCATGCATGTACTTACAGGGCATAGATATGTCTAGACAAGCGGTTTAGGAAACCCCTAGGATAGTTTTCTTTATTTTTCAAACCAAGGTACATAGACAGTAGAACATATGGAATATTAAAATGAATATTCCTTGTCCTGAAATAGGAAAGAAAAATTAAAATTGCAAAAGTTCAAGATGAGGAAGGA
>JADRCD010147564.1:0-10983 GCA_019843815.1 Montemys delectorum | reverse complement strand
AGAGAGTGGGGTGTTGAAATCTCCCACTATTATTTTGTGTGGTACTATGTGTGCTTTGAGCTTTAGTAAAGTTTCTTTTATGAATGTAGACGCATTTGCAGCACAGAAGTTCAGAACTGAGAGTTCATCTTGGCAGATCTTACCTTTGATGAGTATAAAGTGTCCCTCCTTATCTTTTTGGTCACTTTTTAGGTTGAAAGTCGATTTTATTCAATATTAGAATGTCTACTCCAGCTTGTTTGTTGGTACCATTTGCTTGGAAAATTGTTTTCCAGCCTTTTATTCTGGGGTAGAATCTGTCTTTGTCACTGAGGTGGGTTTCCTGAATGCAACAAAATGTTGGGTCCTGTTTATGTTCCCAGTATGATAGCCAATGTCTTTTTGTTGGGGAATTGAATCCATTGATATTAATAGATATTAAGGAAAAGTAATTGTTGCCTCCTGTTATTTTTGTTGTTATAGTTGGAATTCTGTTCATGTGGCTAACTTTTTTGTTTTGTTGCAAGATTAGTTTCCTGCTTTTTCTAGGATGTAGTTTCCCTCCTTGTGTTGTAGTTTTCCATTTATTATCCTTTGAAGGGCTAGATTTGTAGAAAGATACTGTGTAAATTTGATTTTGTCATAGAGTACTTTGGTTTCTCCATCTATGATAATTGAGAGTTTTGCTGGGTATAGTAACCTGGGCTGGCATTTGTGTTCTCTTAGGGTCTGTATGACATCAGCCTAGATCTTCTGAATGTCATAAGTCTCTGGTATAATTCTGATTGGTCTGCCTTTATATGTCACTTGACCTTTTCCCTTCACTGCTTTTAATATATTCTTTCTTTGTTTAGTGCATTTGGTGTTTTGACTATTATATGTGGGAGGAATTTCTTTTCTGGTCCAAACTATTTGGAGTTCCATGGGCTTCTTTTATGTTCATGGGCATCTCTTTTTTAGGTTTGAGAAGTTTTCTTTTATAATTTTGTTGAAGATATTTACTGGCCCTTTAAGTTGGAAGTCTTCACTCTCTTCTATACCTAATCTTTAGATTTGTTCTTCTCATTGTGTCCTGGATTTCCTGGATGTTTTTGGTTAGGAGCTTTTTTGCATTTTGCATTTTCTTTGACTGTTTTATAAAAATTTTCTATGTTATCTTCTGCACCTGAGATTCTCTCTTCTATCTCTTGTATTCTGTTGGTGTTGCAAATCTATGGCTCCTGAATTCTTCCCAAAGTTTTCTATCTCCAGAGTTGTCTATTTTTGTGATTTCTTAATTGTTTCTACTTCCACTTTTTGGTCCTTTTTAAATTCCTCTATCACCATCATGAGATAGGATTTTAGATCCAAATCTTGCTTTTCAGGTGTGTTGAGGTATCCAGGACTTGCTGTGTTGGGAGTACTAGGTTCTGATGATTCCAAGTAGTCTTGGTTTCTGTTGGTAAGGTTCTTGCATTTGCCTCTAGCCATCTGTTAATCTCTGGTGTTAGATGTTTTTGCTGTCTCTGGTTAGGTCTATAAGCCTGTGTCAGCACTTCTGAGAGATCAGCTCTACCCTGGTAGGACTCATGTGCAGAGCGCTGTGGATCAGCTGTCCCTCCAGGTGCAGAGGATAAATGAAGGCTGCAGCTTCTGTGGCCTGTGCCTCTCAGCTGGTCCCACCTGAGACCGGGGGTCAGAGCACTCCCTGGAGAGAAGCTCTCTGCTTTCAGGAAAGGTGTGCAGAAGGTTGTGGATCTGCTGTCCCTCCTAGTTGTAGACGAGGTAGAAAGGATCCTATCCCAACTACCCTGCCACTTCTGCAGCCTGAGCCTCCAGCTGGTCCTGCTTTAAAAGTCAGTGGAGAGAAAATGGCATCTCACCTGAGACCCAGGTTCAGAGCACTCCCTGGAGAGAAGCTCTCCACTTGCAGGAAAGGTGTGCAGAGAGCAATTGAAGTCTTATTGAAGGATGATGAAGATAAAGCAGAATTTCATTCTAGCAGCACAAATGATTGGAAATTAGATACAGAATACTAGCCTTTACTTATATGTTTAGGTATGTTTTCTAGACACAGCTTTTCTCCATCCTTCCTCTCCAAAACCAGAATGCCTTTGTTGAACTTGTCTCACCTAGCCTGTCCCAATCAGTCCTGCCAACTGTTCTGTATGAGTCCTTAACATATCTTAAAAAAGAGTTTGCTTGCTTCCAGGAATTCTGGTGTAAGCTCAGAAAGCAGCTTTCCCACATTCCACAGATCTAGCTTACAATTCCTCCTTGCCAGCTTTTCATTCTCTCTAATGTGGTAGCTACAAATCCCAGGTACTGACAATGGCCAGCTTTCTCCTGTGACTTGCTCTCTTCCTCTCTCTTAGTGGGATAAAAGGCAGGCCATGACACATCCATATGAAAAAAGTCAAAGAAGCAAGGTGGGGCAGCAACATGAGCCACTTCATCTAGTTCTCACAGCTGTATGGATGCACCTGTGGGAGTGAGTGTTTTGTCCTAGTCACAGCTCAGAGACCTAAAATAACAACCAATCACTTTGATTCCAAAGCCTTAAAAGAAAGAGAAAGAGAGAGGGGGGAGAAGGAAGGAAGGAAACAAAGAAACAAAGAAACAAAGAAAAGGTATATAGCTATGTTAGCTTAAGTCAGATAATTTATAATTTTTATAAAATTTTTATAAAATTTATAATAATAATTTTTAAGATGACATAAGTCCAAGGAATTCTCATCACACTATTGGGTTTTTTTTGTTGTGGTTTTTGTTGTTGTTTTGTTTCATTTTGTTTTACCTTTTTCCAGAGAAGTTGCAGATCCAGTGTATGTGCTGGCTTTAGGTTACTGCTTTGGTGACTTGACTCTCATCTGGCCATCGACTCCTCAAACTTCTCTGAGTTGATAAATCTTCATTTCTACTTGAACAACTACTGAAAAGGCTTTCTAGCTCTAATCTGGACCAGGAATTTTTCAAAAGATTACTTTACATACTTTGTAAGAAATCCACTACCATAAAACTTTCCAGGATGCATTTGTTATAGGAAAAAATACTTGTGTTTGTTTTGATCTCCCATAAATCTCTTTGAGAGAAAAGCGTTTCTATCCTGCCAAGGCAGTATTCATGTGTATGCTTACTGAGTAATTAAAGGAATGTTCCCTATTTAGGGAGTGTAAGGGTCAAATGATAGGGATGTAAAAGTTTTTAAGCAAAGGAACAGAACTGTAATGGCATAAAGAGTGCAGCAACAGAAGGAAAGTGTGCTGAAAGAAACCTGATCCTTAACAGGGCTCTACCTAATCATCTGCCCTCAGAGTCATGTAAAGACAAGAGAAAATGAGTAGGTCCAGTAAATCAACTGAACGACTAGGTTTACCTTCCATTTTCTCCAAAATGGCCTTCCTCCCAGGTTTATAAGTGACAAACTAAAATTGGTAGCACAATACTTTTTGAATATTTTATTAATTTTTCTGAAAATATTTCTGACTATTTCTCCATATCTATGCATTCTTCTGGGAAGAACTGAATAACGTGGAACATTTTATTGATGAATTTACTTCAATTTTCCAATGTTACATGTGTATAGTAATTAGTATCATGTTCCATCAGTATTACACCAGACTAATTAATCGATTTCAGCTCAGTTAGAATACTCTGTGCTATGTACTAATGCCAACAGACTATTTAGTATGGTTTGTACCTCGATTAGTTGTTGTTACATAAATGGACTTTTATGTTTCAGAATGTAATATCTGTTTGGTTTCTATACTTTCTGTCAACGCATTACATGTTTTCTTATTCTAATTGCCTATTTTTCTACGGATAATTAGTGTAATTATAACTTGTTAATACTTCACAGTTTTGTGAAACATTTCCACTTCCATTTTGGCAGGTGTCAATCAGTAATAAAATAAATAACTGTATATGTTAAGTGCATTAACCGTAGTCTCTACTTCTCTCCCTATGGGAAAAGACCAATCATTTAACATCACAAACAAGACAGCCTGACAATTAAAAAAAATAGATTTCTACCAGTTAGAAAATGTGTAATAGGTTCACCTAACCTATCTTATCATTTCTCATTATCCTAATGGAGCATATTATGATAGTGTTAGATAATTATAACCAACTAGGGCATTGAACAGTACTTCACTTGCTGTGAGACAATGTATATATTCTGAAGTAACAAGCCCCCAAAACAATCAGAGAAACCATCAGTAGATGGTAATCCTAGAATGTCAGTTTATCCTGGGATGAGATGCCTCTTCAACATAAGAATATTGAAGTTAGATAAATTAGAGTAGTCAGACCATCACGTAGCAACGACAGTTTACCCTCTGGCATATATGAATGTCAAACAGATTCATCAGGAGAATGATGACAGTTTAGTTGATGTTTATAATGAGGGCACTTTGCATGGAGGAAAAAATTCTGATTAGGAAGTTTCTGTTTCATAGTTTAGGAGTTGAGTATCTCCTTTCAAGGGGGAGGATATCAAGTGCTTACTAGCACTTTTAACAAGAAATGAGGAATATGTCCACTAGAATAAGAAGGATTCTCCTCACCTTCATTCATATACTTGGTGCTTTGTTCATAAAAATAAATTATGGCCTACTCCTTTTAGAGGAAGGAATGAACTAAGAAACTTTATGGAAATTAAGATTATTCAAAACTGTCCCATTTTTCTCATTTCAAAACTGATCATCAACCAATATCTCAATATAGTCATCAAAATTTACAACATACATATCTCTCCTTATACCTCAGATTTCTTGACATATAGAAGTTGTGATGCTTTCCTGTCTGTGGAGTTATACCTCAACTTTGACTCTCAGAGGCATCTTGATTGATCTCTGAATTTGTACTGTAAGTCCAACCTGGTATGCCCATTGTCTTCCTACAGTCTACCAGCACTACACTAAAGTCCAAAGTATTATTCTTAGTTCCCGATGAAGTCTTTCTCAATGTCTTTTTTTTTCTTTCTTTTTTCGAGACAGGGTTTCTCTGTATAGCTCTTGCAGTCCTGGAACTCACTCTGTAGACCAGGCTGGCCTCAAACTCAGAAATCCACCTGCCTTTGCCTCCCAAGTGCTGGGATCAAAGGCGTGTGCCACCACCACTCAGCTCAACATCTTTTTTTGATAAGCTTTCAGTTCTCTTCAGAGAGATTCACAAGATATTGTTTCTAGTACAAAACTGTCTTCCTAAAACCAGCTATAGTTTTCCTTTCAAAGACTTGTTTTAGTACCAGAAAATCAACCTCTTAATATTTATCCTCACAGTGATACACCTCAAGACATTCTTGTTGTGGTGTTATGTGTCGTTCCTGTTGCCTTTCCAAGACTATATTTAGGGAAGGAAAGAAAAACACAAGGTTCATTCTCTACAATAATAATTCTCTTGCCCAATTTCTTTTCTGGTATAACACTCTTAGCATTGCATATTGAATCCTACCTTTTAATTCTTTACGAGTACAATGGATAGCTGTGGTCTCATCTCTTGTTTTTTCCCCTCAGTTCTTCACTATGACTTTCTCCACATCTTCAAAAATTCAGCTCTGATGGCCTCAGTCTACCCAGTGCCACAGATACAAATCCAATTAATCACCAATGCTTCAGTCATTCAGACACAGCTCTTTCCCCTTTAAAGGAGTAGATATAACTCTTTATAGCCTTAATTGAACGTCTAAATCAAAATTTCCAATTACATTGCACCATGAAGCAAGACCTATACTCTACTGGTGAGTTTACATTTCTTCATGTAGGCTTTAAATTTTTGTACTCTATTTTTTCCTCCATTCCGAGATAAACCATGCACACATATTCTTTGTGAATATGTTCTTTGTTTTGTCATATCTTTGACTTTGGACCCCAGAACTGAGGTCTAAATATGAGCAAGTTTTTGCTAAATATTTATTAAATCCAATGAACTGAGTGGAAATCCTTTCATAGACTCCCAATAATAAAAAACGTTAAACATTTATTGCTCTGGATTTTCCATCTGCTTCCATACAGCAGAAGTGTTTTGGTTCCCTCCTTTCTGCCTCAACCCTTAATATTTTCTTCTGCCGAAAAGGCAACAACTCAAAAGGAGCTTAAAAGACACATGGGGACATCTGCTCTCAGAAGTTGCTTAAAAAATAAGAATACCACAGAATAGGAAAAACAGCTGTGCAGTGTTCAAGAGACTGCTTGTAGAGCCGCAGGAAAGATCCAAAAGCCTACAAATGCACATCCGCCTCAATGAGAAATGAATGCTTGTAGGAGCTGCCAGGGCACCCAGTTGGATGCCAGAGTGCAGCTTTATCCTTCCTTGACTTTTCTATTCACTGTTCCTTCTGGGAAGACAGAGGTGCCATCTTGCCCCACCTCTTTGTATTCCTATACAAGAGAGGATGTGCACCTATAACTTTATACTCAAATGATCCAAATAATCTTACAATGTGCATATAGATGTACCTGTGCCTGTTATTTTAAGAGAAAGGGATAAATCAGTTTTGAAATATTGATCTCTGTAGTTTGGTTCACAACTGGAATTGTTCACTTTAAATATATTTTAAGTTTTATTTATTTTACTAAATATTTGTAAATTAAGATTGAAACTAGAACATCTGTATTGTAATCAACATTTCATCCATGTAAGGACATCTGCTACTATGACTTGAGCTCCCTTGGTCCTCTCTAGAATACAATGAAAAACTATGTTTATATAAGATAATATAAGAATAATATAATTTGTAAATCTCCATATATTATACATGTGTATGCATTTTACATATATATTATATATTATATCACATATAGAGAGATGTTATATATATACACACATATATATGTATATATATGTATACATATATATATATATAAACAGTTACTATATGTATGTGGAGAAGGACAAGTTGTATATATGCAACATTGATTTATAAGAGTTAAAAAAACAGTATAACAGCATGGACACTTTAGAGTACAGTCTTTGAGATTCACTGTCTCAAAGTCTGTTGAATCTGCTTGCCACCAGTTGGCTTGATAGTCACAAAATGGGCAACAGCCTGCATGTGGTTTATCTTCCTACTTTTGGAGTTGTATAATAAACTTCTAGGAAGGCCTGCTCAGGAATTCATCTTTAGGCATCTGTAGATGTTGTTTGTCAGGCACAGATTAAGCTACTACCTGTATGCCCAAGAGAACTTAAAGGAAGCAGTATGCCTGCTACTCATGTTCCAGAATAAAAGATGAAGATACTGAATTGAAAGACACAACACCATCTAAGCCCCTCTTCAGAACTTAGAAAAAAATAATGAAATCCTAACGCAAAGAAATTTATCCATCGACAATGTCTCTCTATGTCTTCTCCGTGGCCTCATGTTGAAAGATTTAGGCTCCTACCATGTTATAGAGCTTCTACACATGCAAAAGACTTAACTATAGTTTCCTAAGTTTAATTCAAAGGGTTTCTACCATCCTTTGGTTCATTAGAAAAATTTTTAAAAAAATTTAAAAAAAGAAAGATTTTATCCTGGAGAAGAAATGAAATACAGGGTGAGCTGTTGTTAGTGCAAATAAAAAAAAAAGTCACAGGAATGTATCATTTAATCTTTTTGAGCCTTAAGTGGCAAACTGTAGTCAACAGTAACATATAAGTTTCCTTCTGATATTAATAGTTCCTTTCTATGATAGATGCTTAAATATTAAGTATTGTCTATAAATTAATAGGAAGAGAATGTCAATCTTCACAAAGCAGTTGATTTAGAGCAAGAAAAAAAGATGTTAGGAATGTTCTAGAGAAAATCCTAGAATTAGTTTGTACAAATTGCTTCTTTATCAAAGGCTAGTTCTTCCCTTCCTCTTCCTGAGCTGAAAGTTCCAACAGCAAATGAAGTAATGTAATTAGTAACGTTTCCGCCAAGGGGTAAAAAGACCATCCATCCCATTTGGCCTGGAGTATTTACAACCACTTTTCAGGCAGGGGACAACCTGGAAAGGTGAATTTCAGGCTCCCAGCCCTTCATGCCTACTCCACAGGATGGACTGGACTCTATGCACATCTAGTCAGTGGTTTAGTCAAAATGGAAAAGGAGCTAAGTAGATCAGTCTTTTCCTATCAAGACCCTCCCCATTTGTCAAGAGAGAGGAAGAAGATGGATTTTTATCTTTGAGTTATAAAAGTCATGATGGATGTTGAACAAAAGATGCCTTTGGTAAGTCTGTCTTCTCATTCCATTACTTGACTGTTTGTGTTATGGTGTGCCATACTCTATTATACTATGACTCTTTGACTGTATATTTTTCTTCTTCAGGATCTTATCTAGCATCAAACAAATTTCAGAAAATGGTTAATCTAGATCCTTTGTGATCCTCCGTAATTATTACTCCAGGCAAATTCATTGTGAAGACACAATCTTGGGGTGATGAGAAAGGAACCTGCAGAATTCTCCAAGAACAAAGAATTGTCCTGAGATTTTCATATTTGCAGTGTTTGTACTTCAATCCCTCACAGGCCCTGAAACAGGTCTCCAGGGACCTTACAGCTAGATGCTCATAATGACTACACATGTTTCACTTCATCTCAGGCCCTAAAAAAAAAATTTCTTTCCAACACAGGTTGGCACCAAGGGGGTAATACAGCTATTTTCCTATGGTTTCCTGAAGGGTCAGTCTTCTCAGGAAAAGGGTAAAGAATAAATCTCTTCATATATAAAACATTTTGAGCTATTTGGAAGGGAAAACAGCATAAATTTCAGCTATTTTTACCATTATTATCGCTCACTCATTTAATGTGATCTGATACATTATATTCCCTTTAGGCTCATTGGAACCTCTATTCTGAATTATGGTTTATAAAAGATTAACATGTAATAGAAAATTCTATGCATGTAAATTTAGTGAACCCCATTTTTTAAAATAGAAAATCACTCCTGTATGATCATTTAAGTGTATTCTTTTTACTTTGGATGTTTACATTTTCATCAGTGAAGTGTATCGTTGGCAATCCAACATGTAGAAAAAAAGGTTAGTAAAAAAGAAATAAGATTGTGTGACACAATCTGTTTTCTATAAACCTATCTTGTGTTTCAAGATTTCTTTCAGAGGCATTAATTTTTCCATATTTTCTTTACAAGTCTAAAATTGGTCATTTTGAAGGAAAAAAGGTATGAATCTTTTCAAGAGGTGCCATTTAGACTTTGAGAGCATCAAACGCAAAAATGAGGAATCCTTACGAGGAGTCCATAATGCCTCAGTTTCAATTCATTGTGAAGGCTAAAGTGAATTGTGTGTGATTCTTCCAAAGTGGTACTTATTAGTATATTGGAAAGGAATAGGAATTGTAAAGCAAGTGAGCATCTTTTCAGCATGTAAGTCACTTCCTGCAAATTAGATGCTTAGGGACACCTGCCTATCACAATGGTGTTTCTAACCTCAGCACCACATGAAACTAGAAAATGGCTGACATCTGTGACTCGAGAGAAAGTCCTTGAGTAGTGTACCACCTACAACTGCAGGGTTCTTCAATGTGATTTCAACATGCATGGACAGTCAGCTTCACTACTTTTAGAATATAGATGCTGGTGCATCCACGATTTGCAAATAATTAGTGGTAATGAATTGTATCCAAAGTACCTTTCTAGAACAAGCTATTCTGGGAAGAATAAGATTTGTTCTCTTGTGGTCTAAAATTTGTAGATTTCAGAACAAATGGGGACATATGAAATATGTAAGCCAGGTGTCGACTGTCCCACACACTATGTCCAATTTTATCCTGTTCCAAATTCAATATGCTAATAAATCTCTCCTGGAGTCACTAAAAAGAATCTCTGATAATGGAAGTGACTCTTTTATAGTTAGGGGGGAAATGAAGGACTGGGCTCTACCCCACACCTTGTTCTCAAGGTCACAAAGATTTTCATCAGGTGGGCTGGAGAGATGGCTCAGCCTTTAATGGCTAGGCTCACAACAAATAATAAAAGATTTTTATCAGATGCCATATCATTCTTCCCTTTTTTCCCCCACACTGGGAATCAATTACTATAGGTGGACCTGGGCAAAGTATTCTCTGTCATTCCTCTAGGCAATGGACCTCTGACTACAGCTTCTCCTTTGGGGGCATTCTCACTGATTCCTATGCCTTTCAAAACCTTCAGTAATGATGCTCTTAATTTCATATCTCGACTAATGCATATTCAGAGATTATTAGTCTAAAGGAAACATCAACATTCCTTAAAATTATGTAAAATTATGAAACAAACAAAAAGCTAAGACATAAAACATTTTTTTAAAATGCATACCCACTAGATTATAGAAGGTCAGAAGAGAGAGGTTTTCATTTACTCCTTGGAGGTATATTAGAAAACCATTTAAATCCAGTACTGGTAATATCTGTAGCTTCCTCCAACATATTAGTTCTTCCCCTCTCATTATTAGGGATGGAGTTGATACAGTCACTATAATTCTTTTTAGAATTACAATGATATGAAATTAGAAGAATAAAAGTAACCTCCTGTGCATACATATGATTTGCAAGGGTGTCTCCGAAAATAGCAGCAGTGGTGAGCTTTGGAGAAGAGGCCATTGGAGAGTGAAGACAAGTCCAGTAACGGACATAATACTTACAGGCTCTGTTTTAAAAGCCCAGCCAGGGTTACATGGCATCTGTCTAGATGTTGATGGTACAGAGAAATCAAACTTACAACCTCTCAAAGAGGCCGTGATCTACTTTGAGAACCTATGTTCTAAATGGGAAAGCAGGTATATGACTATGGTTTTGGGGTGAAGTGTCCAAATAAAAAAGACATGAGACATTTACAGTGCTGATGCATTTCTTATGGGCCACATTGGCATATTAGCAATGTCTGGAAATTAATGAAGGTTTAGATCACTATAATTTTTGCATAAAGTTAAAATATATTGACAAATTTGATCAAAGAACAAAAAAAGTGATGTTATTTACCATAAATATTTTAAGTAAACAACAAAATATGTTTTTAAATATTCATGTTATTGTATCCTCATATAATCACTAGCAGATTTA